>JALDNG010000009.1:85000-120000 GCA_024349245.1 Neodontobutis hainanensis
ATTGAACCATTTCAGGCCAACATCACTTCAATTTCCAGTGCGTTTGGTCAGAAAGACGAAAGCATTGTGCATGCACTACAATCAGACTCGACTCAGTAGCTTACTAAAAAGATCCTAAATAACAGACAGACCCGTTTTACATGCACTGTTCCCTGAATGTTACACAACCAGACATCCACAAATAAATGTCTAATCAAAACCAAGAAGTCAGACATCAATGGTTCACTTTTTAATCAAATAATTTAAGAGAGAATATAGTCCATAACCTATTCGAAAGCCTTGGTTTGACCCTGCTGCCACTGAAAGGATAATAATAGCACAGACATAGAACACCAGTTACCTTGTGCAACCACTGGGGCTCATCGTTATCACTGTTTAGCATTGATTCACCAAAACATAAAAAAAAAATCTTAAAAACAAAAATAGCTCATAGTATGACAACAGTGGCTTACTGAGAAAGACGATAAGCTACAACGAAACATGAGAGGATGGAGAACAGTGGGTTATTTTCATCTTTTAACAGAAATCACAATCTATTTTTCATGCACTTTCTGGGTATGGAATCAACCAAATAAACATCTCACATAAAAGGAAGAAGATTTTAACATGGAAAATACTTTACATGCTCTGTCATCATACTTGTGCTAAAGCAGCTTCCATTAAGCACCATGTGGCCACTGCACTGACTAAGCATCTCACCAAAAAAATAAAAAAAATGGTAAATGCTTAAGATGCAACAGTGGTGGCTCAGTTTAAAGTGACATTAGCAACTACAGTACATTCCCATTAATAAATTATCTTAACATTGACAACATGACGTGTTCCTAAAGACCATACATAATTCTTGAGCCTTGGTTAAATGTATTTTTTCCTTCATGTTTCACACTTTCAACTGTAATATATCTTTGAGCAATGTCCACACCCATCAGACCTGTTGTAAAACAGAGTCTAACGTCCACTTCTATTTATCAATTCTGACTAAGCATCTCACTAAATACATACTTTAACATAAGACTTTAATAGATATGGATCAGTGGCTACCATGTTTCAGAAGAACTCAAGCCTGTACTGCACTCAGTCTTGTGGTGGCCTCTAATAGCCACTGTGTGACCTCTGGACTGACAAAGCATCTCACTGAAAAAAGGATGTGGAGCAATATGTTTAAACTTTACATACACTTCTTATTGAAGAAACATCTGAAAGTGGCTTGTTCTATTCAAAAGATGTGGCTCCTCATATTTTAGGCCACCATTCTGACCTGGGAGATCTTTACATCCACTGCTTATTGAAGAAATGGCATAAAAATGTATATCCCAGGAGAAAACAAGGTATAACATGAGAATACAAACTGGCAAAGGATTTCAAAAGAGTAGTGCATTTATATAAAATCAAAACTAATCACTATACATTGCAACATGTTCATACAGACCATACACTATATTCTATCCAGCAGCCTTGGTTTAAATTTATTTTCCCATACAGGTTTTACACTGCCATCTTAAAAAAAACAGCCATGTCCAAGCTTGCGTTTGCACAAGAGCAAATACAATATGTGATAAAGTGCATTTTAAACACTTCTTATCCTCTAAAACTGCGTGCGCAAAGCTTCCTGGCTGCATCCTGCCTCCTCGCACCCGCTGTGGCAGTGTGTGTGCGTGTACGTGTGCGTGTTTTCTGCTGTCAGCGGACCTCGCCGTGCTCCATGTGAGCGAAAAGGGAAAAGGAAAAAAAAAAAAAGACGCAACTACAGCGAGCTGCTCGTGCTGCTGTAGCTGCATCCAAAGCCAACACTGTATAAACACACCACTGGTTCACATTTTCCCTCATGCGTTAGTTTTTAGTAAAAAAGCGCGTGGTGCCTCACCTGCTGCCAGTTCTCCTCCAGGGAAGGCATCGCGGAGAAATACCCAGTGTCATGGACGAGTTGGAGTTCTTGGAAAATACTGTAATTCGCCAACACATCCATTTTTGACGCAGAAAGTAAAGTCAGGAAAGATCCAAACGAGAGGAAAAACACTTCTTCTTCCTTATTCTTCTCCGGTGAGTTTATCAAAACAGGAAAAAATGGTGCAAATGTGCGCACCTGGAGTTGATGGTGAGTTGTTGTTGTTGCGTGCGCCACTACAACAATCCGAGTCACGCCTCTCCTCCTCCGACCACTATTTCCGCATTGGCCGTGGATACGGGTCCGCTCGCGCTCGCTCCTCCAGCAGCAGCAGCAGCAGCAGCTCACCAGACCCCGCTGCAAAACAGGCACCGGCGCGCAAAGGGGAGGGCTGTGGGCGGAGCCACCTGCCACTCACTTTCATGCGTGACCTAATAAGGTAAATAGGGTTGATGATGTCACTGGTGTCCAATTAAGGAGGCGCTCAGAGCCCGAGAAAGGGCGGAGTCAGGGGGAAAGCGTGGATAACATTGGCCACGAGGCGCTGTCAGTCCTCACGAGGACGGGGCAGAGCGGTGAGTTATTTTTAGAGGCCTATATAAAGGCAGGAGCAGCGTACCGCTGTCATTTCGAGCTGAACAGGCGAAGAGAGCGGCCGGAGCTGTGAGGACAGAACTGAAACACCACATGAAGTGCAGGGTACAGCCGCAGAGAGAGCACACGTAAAGAATCAAAGCGAAAACGAGAAGAAAGGAAAGGGGAAGTGGAGAGGAGGTGTTGTGGAACAGTGGTGGGGGAGAAACCGCAGACCTCCTCCATGTGGTTTCCATGTGGCGGTGTCTGGAGAGCAGGGATGCACTGGAGACTGAGGCTGAGCCGCCCACCTGTTCACTCTACAACACAAGCCCTGGATTTCCTCTTTAATGTGTGCATCTTCAACAACTCCAAATGATTCAAGTGTAAAGACGTGCTTATGCCCAAAGCAAATCCTTAAATGGCCAGTTAAGGTTCAAAAGTAAACTCCTGAAATAAACAGAGCACAACGCTAAGTGTTAAAGTCTCATTCTTTCATTTTTTTTAATTAAACCAAACTGTTGGTTTTATTTTATTGGAGAATATCCATTTTTACATATAAATAAATTTGTATTGTAAGATTAAAGTAGCATTATGGAAGATCAGGAGTTTTTGTACTAGTGTGCCCCCGCTGGCGTTAGCGGTACTGCATCCAGTGTCGTGTGTGTTCACTGTGCACACGCTTGTACAAGACGAACAAATAACTGAAGAAGAATCTGCTGGCAAATCAGGAAGTGAGAACCAGGTTGACGAGCACAGAAACAGTGCGGGAGTTTCGATCCTGAGTCCTTCTTATTTAAATGACTGCACAGCCTTACAGAGGAAAGAGCGGAGAATTCAGACTCATTCTGTACATCAGGGTGGGGTTAGAATTTATTTTAATTAAACCACTGAAACTTCCATCATCCACCTTTAATAACAGAGTGGGGTGTATTTTAATTTCTTGTTTGTGAATGGGAAAATGGCACGCTTAATGACCTCCATGAAGTTGTCCCTTTATTAAACGCATGTGCTGTTATGTTAGCACGAACAATCCAAAACTAGATTAATTATGTTATAACAGAAGTTTGAGTAAAGATGCAGTGTAAGTCAAAGAGAATAAGGTTTTTCCTGATCACCATTTTGTTTAACTACATTATGAAAACACGTTCTATCAAAGTGTCAGATTCATTTGAACAAACTGCATCTAAATTAAGCTTGGAGTGAATTCAATTTAATCAAGAAAATGATATGCATTTGTATTTATCATTGGCATATGGAAGCTAGAAAGCTGAAATGCATCTAAAGCCGTGGTGTTGAATAGATGAAAGTCAAAATTATAAAATAACACAAACATATCCTTCATTTTTTAGCTTTTCTTAGCCTCGTTCGTCTTTTTCTTCAGTCCAGACGTTTGAAAACACTCTTGGTTGTTGTCTGGCCTTTAACGTTTGCCCCGGGAGACACTACCCCAGGAGGATTTGAGATCGTTTGGACACTGAAAACTTGCGGTAATGTGTCGGTTCATGGAAGTGTCCGAGAAGAGACAAGGCTGGTTGTTTCTGCTTTGACTGCTGTCCCCACTGCCCAGACCTGAAAAGGCAGAAGAATATAATAAATGACTTACTATTAACTGTTGTTTTGTTATTGCTGTTGTCTTTTCTGATTTGTATTATGTTTGCCTTGTGAGACCCTATCAGAAGCATTTTAGCCCACAACAATACGTAGCTTCAAGGATCATTTAGGCACTCGTCTTTAACTGTGATAAAAAGGACAGGGCCAGTCTGTCAATCTCAGCTGAGTCTAGTGTCCAGCCCACGATGAGTGAAAGCAGAAGGGTTGATGATGAGGCATTGTTGTCTTCTCCTACAATGATTTTATCGTATCCATTGCTATGAGAAAGCTAGATTGTACAGCTAATATAATATGTGTAATGAATTTATCAGAGGGAAAGAAGAAAGGTCTTTTCTCTGTGCAGTGTGTTGGACAGAGACACAGTGGGTGCTCACTCTGTTACAGCGAATCATAAAACCTTTTAAAGGATCAGATGGCAGAAATCAGGCTCTTAAATGTTTGCTGAGCCACTGTAGTAACACAATAACAATAGAACCAGGTATAAAGCTATTCTCTTGATATCTACTCCTTTTCAGTGCATTTTCGCCGTGTGTCTGTTCTCCTGCAGCTCCACTTCCGTCAGTTTTATCATCCTGCTTCTACTTTTATTAATCACACTACATTCTCTCCAGACTGGTTAAGTACGCGGCTGACACAAACTGCAACACACACTCAGCAACTCTTACAAACGAGGTTAATTGATTTAATGAGGCTGCAGTAATTAAAGGTCAGAATTTGAAACTCTAATGCGAGGCTCCAGACGGCTCTAAATTTGACAAAACCACTGCAGTGATGGAGGTCTCGCACTTTGGGACAGGCTTTAAATAAACCTAATTTCTACATTTAGATTAGATTCTCTCATATGTTCGAGCGAGTGAGTAAAAACATTTGTGTTGGTCAAATGTACTGTAGCTTAATGTAGCTGTAGTTTAATACTTGGACTTTTCTAACTTATCTGTGTGTAAGTGCCTAATAAAGGTCAATATTTCCATCTTGGCGCTGTTATTTGGACTCAACAGAATTAAAGTATTGTGTCGTGGCATGTCTGTTTTACAAATGTCTTTAACACAAAAGTTGTATTCATTTATTTTGCGCAAAGTTGTTTGATGACACTTTTGAGAGAAACTTGAAAGCTGGTTTATTCCAAAGCTGAAGGTAACTCTAGGAAAGTACAAACACTGATTGTCCTGACGTCCCATAAAGCCCCGACCTACAATCATAATGTTATGTTCCGGTCGGATAACCCAAACGCAGGCACACACGTACAGTTCACAAAAACAAGTTTATTTAAATGATCAACTTATAACTGTCGGTTTCTTCGGGGATAACGAGGGGTAGCAGGGTCCGGACCGGGTTGAGCTGGAGCGTGACGAGCTGAAGGACCGGCGAGGCTCAGGGATGACCGAGGAGGGGCGAGAACCGGACTGGAGGTAGGACGGGAAGGATCTGCGGTGAACAAAGGAAACAGGTAAGTACATACATAAATCCAAACTCTACGAACGCGAGACGTATTACTAACTGTAGTCAATGTTACGATCTGGCGTCGAGGAGCAGGCTGCGGTGCTTCTTATTCCCTCTTGATTGTTCACTCGGCTCAGCTGGGCTTGCTTCGCCGGCGCTCCCGCACACCTGTCTCCTCTCTGCGAATCAGTAGGGCGGGGAGCCCGGCACGGAGGCCACGGCCAACTGTGCCGAGTCCTGATCCCCGTGACAGTACCCCCTCTATGGACGCCACCTGGCGGCCTATCCCGCTTCTCGGATGGCGTAGAAAAAATTCTCGGATCAGGGATGGATCCAGAATGTTTCTCCGTGGCACCCAACAGCGTTCCTCCGGCCCATAACCCTCCCAATCCACTAAAAACTGAAGGCCTCGACCCCGGCGCCGTACATCCATAATCCGCCGTACCGTGTAAGCTGGGTGATCGCCAATCATCCTGGGCGGCGGGGAGGACAGGGGAACTCAATGGACTGGAGCTGACCGGCTTGATCCTGGACACGTGGAAGGTAGGGTGAATCCTAAGGGACCGAGGAGCTTGAGTCGAACTGCCGCCGGGTTGATGACCTTCTCTATTTCGAACGGGCCGATGAACCGTGGTGCCAATTTTGTAGCTTCCACCCGTGAACGGCAAGTCCCTGGATGACAGCCAGACCTTCTGACCCGAGAGTATCTAGGGCGGGGTGCGGTGTCGGTTGGCTTGGACTTGCGATTGAGCCGAGGCCCGCACCAGAGCTGATCGGGCCCTTCTCCAGACCTGATGGCACCGTCTCAAGTGGTCCTGAATGGACGGAACTGCCAGCTCTTGTTCCTGGTCAGAAAATAAAGGGGTTGGTAGCCATAACAGCATTGGAAGGAGACATACCCAGGAGGTGTTCACCAACGTGTTGTGGGCATATTCTACCCATGGCAGCTGAGCACTCCAACTTGCCGGATTGGCAGATGAGGTGCACCTCAGGGCCACCTCCATCTGTTGGTTCGCCCTTTCCGTCTGTCCGTTTGTCTGTGGATGATACCCAGAGGAGAGACTAACCTTGATCTCTAACGCCGTGCAAAATGCCTTCCAAACCTGGGAGGTGAACTGTGGACCTCTGTCTGACACAATGTCCCGAGGAATCCCGTGCAGCCGAACAGATGCTTCACCAGGAGATCTGCGGTCTCCTGGCGGATGGAAGCTTGGTCAACGGCACAAAGTGAGCTGTTTTGGAGAAGCGATCAACGATCGTCAGCACCACCGTATGTCCGTTCGATGGCGGGAGTCCCGTAACGAAGTCCAAAGCCACATGAGACCACGGCCGGCTGGGAATAGGTAGTGGCTGTAACAGTCCTGCTGGGGGTCGATGGAGGGCCTTATTCTGGGAACAAACTGGACAAGCTGCGATGTAGTCCTTAGTGTCTCTGTCCATGGTGGGCCACCAAAATTTGCTGCGTAGGACAGCCAGGGTGCGACCCATCCCTGGATGGCACGTGAGTCGGGTCCCATGGGCCCAGTGTAACACCTCCGACCTGACCGGATCTGGTACAAACATAGCGTTAGCCGGCCCTGTCCCTGGATCGGGTGCAGGCGTTGAGCCACCCGGACTCGATCTTCTATTTCCCAGGTGAGGGTTGCCAGAATGCGCGACTGGGGCAGGATGTGCTCCTCCTCAGGCGCCGACTGCTCCGTGGAAAAACTCTGGATAGTGCATCTGGTTTGATGTTCCTGGAACCTGGGCGATAAGTAAGCACAAAATTAAACGGTCAAAAACAATGCCCACCTTGCCTGCCGAGAGTTCAGTCTCTTTGCTGTCTGTATGTAGGTCAGGTTCTTATGGTCGGACCAGACCACAAACGGTTGAATGGCCCCCTCCAGCCAATGACGCCACTCCTCTAAGGCCAACTTGACCGCCAGGAGCTCTCTGTTCCCCACATCGTAGTTCCGCTCTGCTGCCGAGAGCTTACGTGAGTAGTAGGCGCAGGGGTGGAGCTTCTGGTCAGTGGAAGAGCGCTGGGAAAGAACTGCTCCTACTCCCGTCTCGGCGTCGACCTCCACCACAAACTGCAGTTCAGGATCTGGCTGTATGAGTACAGGGGCCGGCGTAAACCGCTGCTTCAGGTCCTTGAATGCTCCTTCTGCCTCCGGAGTCCAGACAAAATGTCGCGCAGTGGGCGTAAGAGCCGTCAAAGGCGTTGCCAGTCTACTGAAGTTCGGATAAATCTCCTGTAGAAATTAGCAAAACCCAAAAATCGCTGAACCTCCTTGCGGCTGGGACGGAACCGGCCACTCCCTTACCGCGTAACCTTCTCCGGGTCCATTTGGATCTGTCCCTGCGCGATAATGTAGCCGAGGAAGGTAACGGACGGTGCGTGGAACTCACATTTCTCGGCCTTCACAAACAGCTTATTCTCTAATAGTCTCTGTAGTACTCTCCGGACATGCCTCTGGTGTTCCTCCAAGTCTTTAGAAAAATCAAGATATCATCCAAATAAACAAAACAAACCGTCCAATCATGTCCCGTAAAACATCGTTAACTAGGTTCTGGAAAACCGCAGGGGCATTCGTGAGTCCGAACGGCATCACCAGATACTCGAAATGGCCCAAAGGAGTGTTAAAAGCGGTCTTCCACTCATCCCCTCCCTAATACGTACCAAATGGTATGCGTTACGGAGGTCTAGTTTAGTGAAAATCCTGGATCCCCGAGAGTGAAAACAGAGCTGATCAACGGGAGTGGGTATTTGTTCTTTATGGTGATCTTGTTTAGCCCCCGGTAATCTATGCATGGTCTCAATGATTTGTCCTTCTTGTCCACAAAGAAAAACCCCGCACCTACCGGAGAGGACGAGGGTTGTATTATCCCGGCTGCCAAGGACTCCTGGATGTATCTTTCCATTGCCTCGTTCTCTGGTCTCGAGATGGTGTAGAGACGGCTGTGGGGAGAGGAGCACCTGGGAGGAGGTCGATGGCGCAGTCATAGGGTCGGTGAGGTGGAAGCGACAAAGCCTGATGCTTACAAAACACCGCCGACAGGTCGTGGTAGATGGACGGAACCGAAGACAGATCCGTAGGTTCAGGTACCGGGTTGGATCTAGAGGAAACAGGGGCAAAGCAGACTGCAGGCAAGATAAATGGCAAAAGTTACTCCATGACACCACTTGGTATGTTGCCCAGTCTATGTGGGGTTATGTTGTCTTAGCCAAGGTAGACCCAATACAATAGGAGTGTGCACACACTCAAAAATGTAAAACTAATAGTTTCTTTATGATTACCCGACAGGAGGAAGGTTACGGGAATCGTCTGTTCTCTGATCTGGGTCAGCACCTCTCCGTTCAAAGCCTTAACTTCCAACGGCACCTCCAACGGCACAGTCCGGATGCCCAACCTCTTAGCCACTCCCCGGTCTAAAAGGCTTTCATCCGCTCCTGAATCAATCATAACCTCAAAAGATCGGGTCCGATCTGTTAAAATAATCGTTCCCTCCATTCTCACAGGCTTGGGAGATGAATGGACTTGGCTCAGCAGTACCTCTCCCATTACTGCCGAGCCCCCTTTCCCGGACGGAGAGGACACGAAGCCCGGAAATGTCCTAACCTCCCGCAGTAGAGGCAGCTCCCAGTACTGACTCGGCGATGTCTCTCCTCCTCAGTCAGATGAGTTCGGCCCACTTGCATGGGTTCAGGTGCGGCTGGTTGCAGTGGCCTACTCGGTGGATCCGGATAACCGCTGGTTAGGCCTCCTCAGTCTGCGTCCGCCACCCCGCGGTTCTCTCGTTTGGGCTGGGAAAAACCCCCTTGAGGCGCGGTGATTCCCGGCCGTGGACTTGTAGCTGACCTCTGTGATGCCTGTAGGTCGGCCTTCTCCTCTGTCGCTCCGTGGCGGTTATCAATCCTGATGACCCCGTTATGAGTTCATTTAGGCTCTCTGGTGGATCCCGTGCCGCCATCTCGTCCTTAAGTTCCTCGGAAATGGCATTCAAAAATGCTCCACGAAGAGCCTCCTCGTTCCACTCGCTCTCGCGGCTAGTGATCGAAACTCGATCGCGAATTCCGCCACACTGCGATTACCTTGTCGAATTGAAAACAGTCTTTTAGTAGCCTCTTCTCCTCGAACCGGATGATCAAAGATCATTCTCATCTCGCGATGAAGGCAGCGTAGGAGAAACATACAGCTTCCTGTCTCTCCCAAACAGCCGAGGCCCAGTCTAATGCCTGCCCCTCAAACAGCCTATTAAAAAGGCGATTCTTGAGCGTTCACTTTTATAAGTCTGTGACTGTTGTTCAAAAACTAGGGAGCACTGTGTTAAAAACGCCCTGCATGACCCCAGATCTCCACTATACGGTGCAGGCGGTGGTACATACCCTCTCTGTACCCGGAGGTGGGGCCTCCGTAGTCGGCGCGGAGAGGGTGGGAGCGCCAGTAGCCGGTGGTGTGTTCAGGGCCGCCATCCTGTCGCTCAGCCCCGATAGGTTACGGGAAAACTCCTTCATGTGGTCCATGAGAGCCTGTAGAGTAGCGTCATGCTGTTCCAGAAGCGCGGTCTGAGCCGCGACCGTCTGTGGCAGGGTGTGTGGCTCTGCTGGGTTCATTCTGGCCAGATCGTACTGTTATGTTCCGGTCGGATAACCCAAACGCAGGCACACACGTACAGTTCACAAAAACAAGTTTATTTAAATGATCAACTTATAACTGTCGGTTTCTTCGGGGATAACGAGGGGTAGCAGGGTCCGGACCGGGTTGAGCTGGAGCGTGACGAGCTGAAGGACCGGCGAGGCTCAGGGATGACCGAGGAGGCGAGAACCGGACTGGAGGTAGGACGGGAAGGATCTGCGGTGAACAAAGGAAACAGGTAAGTACATACATAAATCCAAACTCTACGAACGCGAGACGTATTACTAACTGTAGTCAATGTTACGATCTGGCGTCGAGGAGCAGGCTGCGGTGCTTCTTATTCCCTCTTGATTGTTCACTCGGCTCAGCTGGGCTTGCTTCGCCGGCGCTCCCGCACACCTGTCTCCTCTCTGCGAATCAGTAGGGGCGGGGGAGCCCGGCACGGAGGCCACGGCCAACTGTGCCGAGTCCTGATCCCCCGTGACACATAACCACAATACACAAAAGATCAGCAGCGATAAACATCTTCACTGCAGCGTTGACCGTGAAAAGTTGCAGGGATTTGGCAAAAGGACTGCCCAACACCACATTAAACCGAGCTCTGTTTTCATGTTCAGGGCCGTACGCCTGTGTTCGAGCGTGGCTACAGTTTAACGCAGGTAAGGCAGGCTAAGGCAGGCTAAGGCAACGCAAGAGGAACAAACATGACTGAATATGCCTCACTGGCCACATGCTTGTGTGTGGACAATGGAAGGTCAAAGGTAAAGAAAAACAAATTTTGTCAATTATCAGGCTGATAGTGACATTATTTTCCGGATGTTTTTTAACAAAAGGTGTGTAAATATGGGGACTACCCGACACAAGTTAATTAAAGTATACACTCCAAATATAAAAATAGACAGGATACAAGTGTGAGAGGAGTTATTTTTACATTGTAGTCATTTGTAATCAAGGCAGTGATAGTAATTATACTTGAATACTTTGGTAAAGCAACCATCCTCGCCCTAAATACCCAACACCACTTCACTTCCTTCTGGCTGTACATGTAAATACTAATAACCCATCTAATGCATCAGGGTTAGAAATAAACATTTGTTTGTTAAATAGAAACAGAAGGACGTGTTTTTCCATCTGTCCGCCTCGTGACGATCGGCGAGTCCTGAGGATGTAGAGTCTACTGAATAACATTTCTCTTTGTTGTGTGTTTGTGATTGTCCTCTCTCCGAGCGGTGTCTCCCCGCGGACCCCCTCGGCCATCTCCGAGGACCACGAGGACAGATGGCTCAGAAATTGGCTGTTTTCAAGACATTCTCACTATTGATTTTTTTTAAAGCTCAGTGCCATCAAAGGAGCTGAGGAAGGAGCCGTGTAAAGAACAGAGAGGGACGGGGGGAGGGGGTCATTACTGCCACTGATGTCCAATAGAAGACACACACTGTAAAGATGATTTGTTGACTCAGCTGAAACTGTCCACAGTGAGTTATCTTGTTGGGTTAAACCACTGTAAACTGTAGGGTTATGGTTCAGGGACCGTAAGGCTTTAAGCTGGAGTAGGACGTTGTGTGACCTTAAAATAAATACCGTTTACACAAAACAAGTAAAACTGAAATTACAGCTTTAGTCAAATAAAAAAACAGACTTTTACAGCGGACATAAATGTATACGTTTTACTGTAATGCAAGTTGTTTCTCTTTTAGTTGAGCAAAGAAATATACGTATTGTCAGCAAGGATTTAAAGTTGTTATAAGAAACTTCAGAAAATATATTTATGAAGCACATTTTCTACAAAAGTAACTGAATGTGTTTTACAGAAGCATCACATTAATAAAGCTAGAGACGGTCTGTTTTGAGTCTAGGTTTTAAAGACGTTATTGTTGGTGCATTCTTTTAATACCGACTGGAAGTTCCAATTTTTTCACTTATTTAAAAACACCTCAATGCTCGGCTCAACGGCACAGCGCTCAAAGTAAAGAAAACAGTTTCATGAAGAGACATAGTGTAGTTCCAATCTGCTGGCGATCATTGACAAAAAATAGATCAGAAGTGTCGATAAAATAAGCCTCTATGGTCTGGAGGTTTTCAGAAGTGAAGGAAATGAAGACGTAGCTCAAAGCTCGCACTAAAGGCGGAGTGGCTCAATCGTCGTTTGTCAATAGCGAGCGACTTTTTAACACAACAGGAAATATTAAAGATGAGGAACGGAACAAGCTATTTCCCAAATATGCAGATGCTCAGATGTATAGCAGATGTAAAAGAAACCCTGGCATTAATGCTTAAAACCTAGACTACTGCCAACGGATAATTTAGTTTCAGAGAAAATGAACTGATTATTGTTGGTTTACTCGCCTATAAAAGAAGTTAACTGTGTTTTCATTAACTGTTTTTGTTTATTTATATATTTATGACTAAATTTATCCTAAAATGCTATAGAAACATGTGACTGATGAATTCTCGACATTAAAGGTGCAGTGTGTCGTGTTTGTAATTGTGGATTACAACCCTACCCATCCTACACGCTTCCTTTCTACAGTCGGTGAGCACCTACCGTAGCCCTGCAGGGACATGCTGTTGTCTGTGAACAAAGCCAGTACAAAATCTTTGTAGAAGATCTGTTCAAAAAGAAACATGAATGTGCTTCACCTTCAGCGGTGCTCAGTTTGTCCTTTTGGGTCTCAGTTTGTCTTCTTCCCCTGCATTTTAAAAAGCTTCTTTGGCATTTACACTAGTGTTGACCTGTGCTGCACCTTCAATGGACAGCTCAGTTTACCACTGGTTATTTTGGTCTCCTCTCAAAACGGGAGAAAATGCACATTCCAAACTGAATTGCTCTGCAGCACTTGGTGGAAATGAGTCTTTTAAATATCAAACCATTCATTCTTAGTACTTTCACTCCAGCTGCTCCAAATAATCAATGTATTTCTGTTATGTTTGCTTTCTGTTATAACTGTTTTTGCCAGCTGCATTTCTGCCACAAACACTACAACGTCTACGGCCGAATTTGTTTTTCTTATCCTCTTCTACGCCTTTCTTCTTGCTTTGTCTTGTTCTTTCTTTGCTTTTAATCCAAAAAGGGCTGAGAGAACAAGAAAATGAAAGGAATTACTGCGTTAAAAAGAAACAAGAGGATTAAGAGAAAAAGGGATAAACAAGAAAGTGAATCTGAGTGGAATGGCTGCGCTGTGTAATTTTAGTTTCTGGCTAAAGGTCCAAACATGCAGAGAAAACGACAATAGTGAGCGAGTGTGGGCATCACTGGTGGCCGGCTGCACACACACAGCGCTCTAATCACATTACTGTTGTGTGCTTTGGCTCAGAGAAGCAGCGCAGGCTGAGAGGAACAGGGTTTTATCACTGCAGCGCCATAACCCAATCACAGCTCAGCTCCAGAACGAACGAGGCTGCACCCGGACGCTTTTACTTAAACCTGGCTCTGACAAAGGCTCAAAGACAAACCCGAGCCACTGCCTGTGTACGGGCAACAACCACATGCGAAAGTAGGTATATAGTATATAGGTTGCATTGGATTACGTGTAGAAGTAGACAGACCTCTTTGTCTTTGCCACTGGTGTTGTACGCACTAGTGCCATGTGTAAGTCTACTTTAAAACCAGCCCTGAGCCGTGTCTCTTCAGATGAGGACTACAAGCACATATCCTCCACTGGAACAAACTGCACAACAGGACCAAGTGGAAACTCTGTTGTTGTTCTCTTTTCAGGGACACAGGTGGCACAAACCAAACCACACAAAATACACCAGCAGGACACACAAACCGATAGTAAGGACCCGAAAAGAAACAGCACTGAAAACCCAACAGATCAGGTCGGTCTCCAGGTTAGATCGAGGAGAATGTGGTTTTAGTTTTGTTCCTGCCATGACTGCCCTGGACACTACTATTGCACAGCCTGTCCGTCCCGGGAGGGGACCCTCCTGTGCTTCTCCTCTCTCCCTGAAGGAGGGTGTAAGGTCAGGGGATATTGTCTATGTGCTGTCTTTTGTCTTTTGTTCAGCCCTTTGAGGCAATTGTTATTGTGATACTGGGTCACAGAAATAATACTGAATTAAAACTGATTTATAGATCTGAACATCAACACTCCTGTACCCGCAGAATCAGGCTCGGATGCTTCTCTGTGTTGAGGAGGTCAAAGGACAAGCCAGATAGTCTGTTCCACAGGACCATCTGAGAGGACTTAAATCAGAGCAAAGCCATGTGTCCATTAGTAACAGTTGTTATAGCTTTATTTCCTGACCCAAACTATCTGTACTGCCACATCATTGGTCACCAGCTGTTCGGACGCAGACACTTTGCCTGGAACAGTTCAAGATAAATGTTTGTGAGTTTGTAAACTTACAAATTTCACAAATACAGTTTCTGCTCAAGAGAAAATGGGGGCGAGACATAAAGCACAAAACTCTTTACCAGAAACTTGAGTGGTGTCTAAAAACAAGGCATTGTGGGTGATTTTATTTGAGCTAAAGCCTGGCTCAGACTAGGATTATTAATATCTCTTTCTAAACCTCATTTTAAAAGAGAATCTCAAATAAAGATGGTCTCTGAGGTTCTACAGAGACTATTATCACGGATGACTTGCTCTTGTGTTTTTCATGAAGAAGCAGAAGCAGAAAAGTAACACTGGTGTTCAAAGTGTTCAAAGTTTTGTGTGGCTCGCCTACAACTGAGAAAAACTGGTAATGTTTACTAAGGACTCTAATTGGAATAACACGTCATATAATAAATCTTTCCAACACCAGGGGCCTCTGGACTGAGGATTCTCTTCCTTCTGTCTCCCCTTTCTTCTCCAGTGATTATTTTGTTGTGGTAATCATAAATAAATTAAAGAATTTAAATCCACAAAATGTTCTGTAGTGAGTGATTATCCGTTTATTTATATTTGATTAGACCAAATTCACAACAGTACTTTTTCTACATGTTACTGATTTCTGTGGGAGAACAATCAGCAGACCTCAGATAAGTGTTTAGGCCTTGGGGAAACGCTGGACCATGTGACATTTGGCCTGACATTACTCCTCTTCATCACCTCTCTGTCTCTTCTGCAGCTCCTCAAACAGAAAACTCTGCGTTCATGTGTACAGCCTGACTTTCCACCTCCACATCTGCCACTCAGTCATTTATTGTCTTGTTTTCTTCATATTTCTCTCCCGGGACCCGCTCCTCTTCCTCACTGTCTTCTGTTGAAGCCGGTGTTACCTGTTCTCACACCTGTCAGCCGAGCGCGTCAGTCTGTCTGTCAGCGAGTCTTACAGAGCTGTCACGGGCCACTCAGTCTCCACCGGCGCTTAAGTCTGTCTACACTCTGGCTGTTTTAATTACATTACTGTGTTTCTCAAAGTTTAGATGCACAGACGGGACTCAAATTACATTTTTATTCCAGACTAAGCGACAATAAACAGATTTGTTTAACTATTTGTAAGATAAATGACACAAATATGCAACAAACTATTTAGACAGTGGCATAAACTTTCTCTTTGTTGCTCTAAAATAGTTTTTTTTTTGGCTCTGCTCAGTGGAGCATGGCCTGATCTAGATCCAGCCTTATTTATCCACCAATAGTTTGTCCAAGTACCACAGTATTTTAGTCGGACAGCGCTCACCAGAGTCATCTTTTAAAACGACAAGAAGTTTGTCTCTTGATTCCAAGAGACTTTTTCAAAGTTGAAAGTGTCATTCCAATAGTCCAATGTCATCCTGGATGACTGAGAACCATCCCAGACAACTGTGCAATGAGCAATGCCAGAGAATTAACACAGATTTAACGTAGGCTTCAGTGGAGTTCATGAGCTTAAGGTTTGGAAAAAGATAATCTAGGGCAGAAATCAAAGGGAGATTGAATTGACACATAATGTTGAAGCTTATTCCTAAGAAAGATAATAGATGGATATTTACAGGTGTAGTCTCTCTTTTCTTTAGCCCTGCAGGAACATGCTGTTGTGTCTGAATAACTTTCAGAGAAATGGGTCAGATTATGCCTTTTTTCAAAACTTGATTCATTAATGTCTGATAAGCCGTTATGAAAGATTTAAAGATTTCTTTTTAAGAAGAAAACAAAATGTGTTTCCGCCAAAGACATTCTCAGTTTGTCTGCTCTGGTCTCACTTTGTCCACAAAAATCCATCTTGAACTGCTCTAAGCAAAGTCATTTGGCCGTACCCTGACCCTGTCCAGACTGGACCGGTCTGGGCCTGTCTAAGGTTTGAAGATGTGCCGCTCGTTTTATCGTTACAAACTAATTTATTAAAAGTACCCTGCTCTTTATCAAACGCTTGGAACGGGAGCTCTTCCGGACGGTTCTGTGGAGCAGTGTCATGTTCGGCAGTTGTAGGAACTGCATTAATATCCGGCCCACCCATGCACTCCTATTGTTGATCTTTTTCAGTGATTGTTCGAGATTGGTCGTCAGTCTCAGTGCGTGGCCGACTGAAAACAGTTTATGACAGAAAAATAAAAAAATATTCTGGTTGGTCAGATGTTTGCGCTCACTTTGAATAAGACAATAATTCAAATTTCTCTCGTGACCGTGAAAAACACTGACAGATGCACACACCCCTCATTCGTCAAAGCCATGGCTCTGATATTTCCTGTGCGTGCCCCTCCTCCGCTCATCTCTGTAACATTTTTAATAACGGCACAGAAGATGCAATAAAGTGTATCCTGGAGCTGAGGGGAATATCCAGGGTTAAACATATTCTGCAGCTAATTGCGCTTTCTGGTTTTTAATAAAGAAAAACAAGCCTGTAGGCCTCTGTGTGCGAGAGTGCATTTGTGTTTAAGCGCTTGAGAGAGAGAAAATACCAAGAATGAGCAAATATTTCTGCCAGTGTTTAAGTAAGAACTGTGCATTTGTTTTTTCAGCAAGGTTCAGAGTGTGTTTGAAATGTGTTAAATGCTGTGTGATGAATATATAGTCGAAGCAGAAGCTGTAAAAGTTGCCATTTTGTACTGACAGTATCTAGACTCCCCAGTGGTATTTTACTTAAAGTTATAGTAATAATAAACAGATACAGTCTCCCTGATGTGATATATCTATGGAGTATTTTAAAGCACAGATGTTACGTCATTGGTGCCATGTTTGTTTGTTTTATGAAAAGTATGCAGCGTAATCCAACGAGATAATCACACACACACAGTTTATTTTCCTTTAATTCAACGGGAAATATCTCTTTATTTACAATGCAACAGAGTGTCTTATCTGCCATGTTGGCTCCGAAAACCCCAGCTAAGAGTCACACTGTTCATTAGACAGTTTAACTCCACGGTTTTAATATATTAATAATATTATAATGAGTATCCCAGACCCGTGTTGTATTACCAGACATGGGTTTATTAAGAGTCTTGTGACGTGTCCAGCACCTTGTAGCTGCTACTCTCAAGAGTCTCTAAAGCAGAAATGTTTTTTACAAAGTATGTCAGTCTATAAATGTCAAATGAAGAATAATAAAGACAATGGACTGGATATTTCCTGCAGAAGTGGTCACAAAAAGAGTCTGTTTTTCACTTCTCTGTGCTAGTTCTGGAGTCCACTGCACAAATCAGCACCGTGTTCGCTGTATTCATTAAACAAACTGTACGACAACAGACAAGATATTTGAGCACACAGTAAACTTTGGTAAAACCCATTTGTCTTCTTAAAAAACAACAATAACATATGTGCTCTTCTAAAAACCGGTACTTTTGAGTTTGTGTTTTGTCCCTCTGAAACTATTGCAGTTTGTGGCGCTTTAACCAATTCAAAGCAAAATATTTAAAATAATTCTAGGTGTTGGTAATATTTGACATTAACAGAGTAAAAAAAAAGAAAAAAGTATGGGATAGGTAAATTATAGGACTTCTAATGAAGAACTGCAGCCACGAATGGTCAAAAAAGTTCTGAAAGTGATGTCTTAAAGAGTGTATTATAAAACCAAGAGACCATTTACCTCCTGTTAAGAAGCAATGGGCCAAGACTGAGAAAAGTTAACTTTAGATAAACCACCAATAAAACATTTCCAAAACCAAGTGAGAAGACGAGAGGAGGAGCCGTGGACCTGGACGGACCATTGAGGCATTGTGTTCTTTATGAATCCATAAAACAAAAAGGCTGCTGTCATCACACTGACCTTCATTCGATGACCGATGCTTGTCAGCGCTCTTTAAGGCCCGGTAATGGCTGTTTATACATATCTGACATACAGCGCCGCACATAACCCTATCATTATCCTTACACCGCAGCGTCGAAGAGAGCCGTTATCTGCCGCAGGCTCGGCTTTATGATTGACAAATCTGAATAAATCTCCTCATTTGGATTTGCTGCGACAAGAATTAATTAGCAGGTAATTGTGTCGAACATATTCATTTAGAGGAGATTACACAATGCATTAGCCCGACACTTATTAAGCTTGATTATGTACGCTGGGTTTTTGTATTAAAATCGCACAGGCGGAAAATGTGGTTCAATTTGCCACGCTCGCTTTCCTGTTAACACGTTGCTCAAGTCGTCTTTCTCACATCTCTTCCTCAGCGCTGATCTGTCGCCTTTCACCATCTTCCTCCTCCTCCTCCTCCTCCTCCTCAGAGAGAGACAGAGAGGAGCATGTTATCCTGGACTCAAAATGCAGCCATGTTTTTGTTCATGGAATTTTGCTTCTTTTAGTCAAAAAAGAAGATGATCAGTGGCATCTTTAACACTGGACCAAATATTGAAACTATTTCTTACAAAGCTGTTACAGAGACACATGGCAGATGGAGGGTGTATGGATAAAGGGCTAAACCTGATGGGACTGGTGCTGGCAGTGTAATCACCTCTGATCATTTTGTTTTACCGTGTTTTGGAAGTGTAAATTTACATGACTTTAGTGTGGCTCATTTTCCCTGTTTTTGGTTTAAATAGACATTTGTGGGACCATAAACTGGTGCAGAGTTTAGTTTGAGGTCCACACTTACGTCAGCAGTCGTAAAGCTCCCACATAGGAAAGACATTTTTAATCTTAGCAGAATGATAGTAATGTCTCATGTACTGACTGTAGAAGAAGATAATAAAACTTTAAATGTATTTGATTTATTTTTGGTCTCTTCCAGGTGGTTTGTGTCTTCTTCCATAGAGAGAGTTTGCAAAAGGCAGGTACTTTAAAGGAACAGCTGGTCAGTGATTGGATTCATTATCTGTGAGTATCCACAGTTTTACTCACACAGCAAGAGATGGTCACGTTAGAGGCGTACGTTTTTCATGGGTTTGTGTTTTGTCCTTATTAAAGACCGTAGCAGTTTGTGGAGCTTCAACCAAAACAGTAAAATATTCAGAATAATTTCTTTTGATGGCGAGATTTGATCTCTCTATTCTACAAACGAGAAATCAAAGTGGATCGTTGCAGGACTGTTAATAAGAAAATGCTTGACCAAAAGTCCTGAAAATGATGTCTTGAAGAGTATATTGTAAAAACAAGAGGCCATTTTCATTCCCACGTCAGCTCCTGTTAAAAAGGAGGGCAAAGGTTATATATTTTGACACCATAACACAGCGCAGAGTGCCAACAGAACTGTCTCCAGCCCAACTCATTTAATATTCAAACATTGTGCTTCTGGTGTTCCATTTCCACTCCAATACAATCATTCAGACCCATTGTAATCTTTTGTTTATCAAAGATGGGGCGCATTCTGATTAATTGATTGTTAAATTCAAGAGGCAATGGTATTCCTTCACCATTTATCTGCGACTCTTTACGTGATTATTGCCAGTGAGTCTGTAAAAGCAGTGTTTAGTTTGCCTCCTTCACTTCAGGATTCAACGTTCAGAGCTGCTGCTGTTGTGTTTTTGCCCGACTTCCAAACAAAGTGAGGAACAGATGAAGGTTTAATTGGTGGCTGTGTCCGTGCTGAGTGCTGCGTCGCTGAGCGGAGGAGCTCTTTGCGGTCGGTTGCTATGGCGGTGTAGTCTGCTGGGATGTGTCCGAGGGCGTGTTCGATGCCTATTATCAGTGCTCAGAGCCGCTCGCGTCCCAGGGTTGTGTTTGTGAGTGTGTACGGCTCTTGTATTGGAGTGTGTGTGTGTAGGAGTGGGTGTCCCTGGTGTACTTCTGGTAAAGCGTGGCGTGTTTCTCTAACAGGCTTGTGCTCCATTAGTGGCTCAGAACAGGATTTAGAGAAAGTGGGAGGGAATACGTTCATGAAGCAAGACCACACTGCAGGGCTTCAAGGATTCGTCATAAACCACTGTCCTCTGTAAATGACAGGCTTTTATCACAACATGTTTGCTTCCTGACCAAGAAGATCGATAGCTGTGACCTTTGACTTTAACTTATGTGGGTCTCAGAATCTCATTTTGTTCATCTACGGCCGAAACAGTGGACACAACTGCACAAAAAAAAAAAAATAGAATGATTCAATTAAAAGTTGTATGTAACATCATGTATAAAATCTACCTGTATATCACCTCAGTGTTTAACAACTGCACAAATGTTCCTCAAATGGGACCAAGCGGAAGAAAATGAATGAATAAATAAATGGATCTAGGCCAAAAACGCAAGATTTCAATGTCAATGTTTGTCAGCAAACCTGGGACATGCACCATCTACTTTTTTATTGTTGAGAGAAAATCAAATCCAGGTTTATTCTCTCTTTAAATGAACTGTGTTTTGATTGGTTGTTGCTAGAAAGTCTGGGCCAGATGAACAGTCGGCTGTGATTGGTTGTTACAAAGCGATGATGTTTCATCTAACTTTGCCCCTCGGCCTTGGCCCCACAATGTGTCAGACGCCTTATGTTTTATAGTTAACCAATCACAGTTCAACAGACCGTCTGAAAGAAGGAGGGGTTTAACCTGAGACTACTGTGATTGGACAAGACTCTGGTGAACTTCCGTGAATTGTGATTGGCTGAGAGCTACACACTCAAAAACAATGCAGTAAAATGATGAAATACAGAAGGAAATGGCTTTATTAAAATGCATTCACATGTTTGGCTGTGAAGGTTCTCAGTCATCCATGTCATCTTAAAGAAAAGGTCAAAGCAAAAGCATCTGGACTCGGTTTTCAAGGTGAAGACTTTTTGTTTCTAATTCTAAGAGACATTTTTAATTCTGAGATCAACTGGTGAGAGCTGAGCTTATATGTCTAGAGGACACCGAACCTGATGGGACCAGGCCGTTCTGGTCTCATGGTCGTTACCTTGAAAGGGCAGTGTGTCTCCTGATGTGAGAGTTGTTTCATTCAGGTGTTTGTTGTCCTTCTGTTCACCTGATTGTTTTAAAAAAAAAAAAAATCATTTCTACAAATACTTTTATTATTTTTCATTTAAATCCTCAATCTACTGTAATCCCTTATTAAACACAACACCATGATGTTTCAGATTTGGCAGAAAAAATGGACTAATTTAACTGTTTATAAGAGTATTGTGTGCATAATGGTAATATGGTAAAGCACAAATTCTGGCTAGAGTTGAAAAACAGAATGTATTCTTTGTTTTGAAAATATCACAATCCCTTAAAATGAATTACTTATGATGGTACTGGTCTTTGAACTGAGTCTTTTTAGTTGTACAGCACTGCTTTTGTCATTTACATGATAGTATTATTGTAATGTGTGTGTGCATGAAATATGATCAAAGGTCCAGAAGATGAAACAAACATCATTTTCTACTTTTCTTGTTCTCTTCTTCAAAGGGCCCCTAAGTAAGTCAGCTTAAATTGGTCTGTTTTACCCAAAAACTGATGCAAAGCTATCACAGTGTGTCAGATTTACAAAGCAATATCAAAACAGACCCCTTTTTAAACAAGGAACACTCTTTCCTTTAAAATCAAGACTTAACAATTTAGCTATTTCTTCAGATTTCACCGTTATTACACAAACAAAGTGTGACAACATGAGGAGAGAATATAACAAGAAAACAAGAAGTGTAGAGCCGACAGAAAGCCACGTTAGATTTAGGTTTCCACAGAAAGTCAAACTTGTGTCATTAAATTTTCAAGACATATTGTTCTGTTCCTCTGTTATTTTCTCCGGCAACTCACTCACAAATCATAATGGTCTGTTCGGCCCGTCTATTGACCGTCACTGATCTCTACTTCTCATGATGCATTGTGGGAAACTTTGAGAGCACTATAGCAACGCGAACTGGGTCTGGAACATCTCCCATTAAAAAAATAATCATCGCTGACCAGTCATAACTGTTAATCTGAAACGGGGCAGACTTTATATACAGTACTCTGATTGGTTGTGTGTCAACCCAGAGGCAGTTTATTCTGTGCATGTTGCCTCCTGTCCATCCAATTGCATTAAGAGGTCATTTAATCTGCGACTATTTGTTCCGCTTACCGAAAAACAAACTGCAATTGAGAAGAACCAGACTCATTCTTTGTGTAGAATAGAAAAAGAATTAGGGGAGACATTAAGATGCAGCTACAAAATGGAGAAATCACTCTATAGTTTACAACTAAGTGACTAGGAAGCCGTTTTTTTCTTATAACAGACCCGTGATATTATCCAAGACAAAACAGAAAAGGCATTAAAATAGTCAAAACATTTATGTGCCACTGATGCCACTCATTGAATCTCTGAGATCCTTTTAAGATAAAACAGCCATTTTGATCAAGATGTACTTTTTCTAAACAATAGAAGCCTACATTTTTGGGGCATCATCTCATTGTGGCGGACCTTGGAGGGAAGCAAAAACTTAAAAAGGTATTATAAGACAGCTTCAAATGACAGGAAGCTTTTTACTTGTTACATAGAAATATAAAGTGTAATGAGTTTGTCTGATTTTCTGAGACAACCAGCTCTATATTTTACACATTTCTTGTTCACTGCGAAACTGAGGTTTGCACTTATCCAAAAGGAAATGGCTTATGAGAGTCTAAATACTTCCATGTACGTGCTAAATGTGAACAGAATGCACAGTAGCAGTACAGCCACCTTGAGGTAATAAGGTATAAACACATTAATTAGCAGGCTCATGAACAAAACACACATAATTAATGGACTCTAATAATAGCTGCAAGTTATAATAACAGGATGAAACATAACAACATACCTCTTATCCTAGAAGACAATCAAGACAAAGACATGTTTGAGACAAAAGGATGAAAAAAGGAGAAGACACATCCGTTATTTGGTCTGTTTTATTGGGTTTACGCTGGGATAGAAAGAGTCTGACCCTTTCTCCTCTAACCCTGGTTCACACACAAACACACACTCTTTGGAAAGGTTAATGTGATGCTAATGTGGCCTATTTTAGGAGGGTGATCAGTAATGTTAGACCTTTGCCATATTCTACGCTGCACATAAAGCACACACACGAGCCACTGGAGTAAAAAGAGAAAAAAGACATAAGTAAAATCTGTGATAAAACCCTTTTAGTATCAGTTAAAAGGAACAACATCAAGGCTATTGCTTCTGCTTCTCAGCTCATCTGGAACCATAATAATTCATTTAAACTGGATAAAAACAAAATGCCACATTCTGCACAAATACAATAAGTTCATAAAAGGGTTTTTGATCATGCAACAGATCTCACAAATTATTGGTGTCATGTATCTTAGAGAAGATGGATAGACTTGATAAAAGTGGATGAATTATTCTCTCTTTCGATAAGGGCAGTGCAGTCCAATCAAATGGCTTGGTACAGGACCAAAGACTGGTCTTGGAAACCACCCTTAAGACCACTTTTTAGAAGGTCTCGGTCTCATCGCAGCCTAAAATTGCAATTTTTTTTTAGTTGTTCAAATCATTTTTAATCACAGAAGTTTAAAATTCCTCTATGGGTTTGTCATTGGGCCAAGACTGGGCTTGGACAGTTTATTGGGCCTTAGTCAGCCTCAAGCCCTATAAGTCTTGTGGTCTCTGTACATTCTGGTTTTGGTGATTAGTTTATGGTTAGTGTGGTCTACTTTCTGCATGATATGAAGCCCTGACTCTATTGTGACCCTGATAATAACCTTATTTTAGCGTCATTACCTCATCCCCTCGTGTTTAATTAAACTCCTCCTCTGATGTTTTATTTTGGATCGGAGATGTCCCCTCAGACGGACGTAGCCGAGCTGTTCGTGTCTATAAATACATGTCGAAGTCAGAGTGTTGCAGGGGTGACACGCGGAGGCCTGTCTGAGCATGCTCAGTGACGTCCGGCTGACAGATGCACTGTTGTCTCAGAAGTGTGGGTCAACGCCTCACCCAGTGAAGAAACCTGTCTGATGTCAGTGTATAAAAATGTTTATGGGAATGTTAATAGTTTAATGAAAGTCAATGCATATTTTAAGTCAGTATCACTGGCTTCGTGTCCACACTGGTGACTCTACTTTCAATTATAACTGGAGTTTTATAATCGAACTATCATTTTAGAAGAATAAGCTCAGTCTGCCATGGTTTCAGATGTGTTCATGTGTTTTCAGACGGAGCAGTTGTGGAGTAAGACATTGACATTGGGACCCACTTTTTTTACTTTATTGTGTTCGTGTGTTTTTAAGTGTTCCTGTTTATATTTATTAATGACTCGATTAGCATTTACACCAACAATTTAGGTTTAACATTAGCTTCTCTTAGCTCTATTTTTTAACAAAAGCTTAATGCTGTTAATTACTAAGGACACATGAAGGCAGCGTTGGTCTGAGCAGAGGCTGGGGACACTGTACTGTATGTTATGTTTATTGATTTAACATTTATTCTAATCTAATCCCAAACAAACAATTTATCTCAAAGATGGTGCCCTTTCTTCACAAAACTGCATTTCAAACTCTCATTTTCATAATTAATTGGTTGAACGTTGCGTCCTCACTTGCCTAATATTATAATCACTGTTTGTAGGGGTCTAATTGAATCACTTTGATGATTTATTTTCTTTCTTCGGAGGCCGCAGAAATGAGTCCGGCTGTTATTTCTGCTGTATTTACCGTGGCAGAGGATGCTAATTGTTAACTAAGAGCCAGTTTGTGTGGGACACTAATTGGAAGGAACAGTGGCGCTAACGGGGGAATAAGAAACTGCACTGTTCGTAAATATGCATTAAAAACTGTGGATGTAACTCACTGCAACACACAGTGAAGACAGAATACTACACCCTAGCATCTGCCTGCTGTATTACTCTCAGCATATCAATATTCAGGAATCCACAGAGCTTCCAATGGCAGCATTTAAGGAAAACTGAATAGAATAACATCTTGTAATAGAAATGACCTGTGAGGAAAGAGCTTAGACGTCCTATAGGCTTTATTATTAAGGATTTTAGTTGATGAATATGGTCAGCATGTACCTGAAGTTTTGACCAATCACACTTTATGGTTTGCATACATTTAAGTCTGTGCCATTGACTCAATGCCAGTAAAAAGAATCCTACTGTGAAAGTGTCTATTTTAGTGCAGTACAAAAGGAAAAACAAAATAAGAGAAAGCAACACACACAATGTTGGCCTTATTGGAAAAATGGCCAATCACAAAAAAAAAGCGCTCCCATTGCTTGACACTGGCTGCTCATAAAATTCCAGTAAGTTTAATAGCTTCTAATAAAGTGTATTTTCAACACTAAACAAATTTAACAGAGAAACAGCTCAAAAAAGAAAAATATAAACAGAGAAAAGGTAAGCAACGGAAGACACGAATAAAAACTATAATTTCAAACACGTAATGTTTAACGAGGCGGACATAACTGATTTCCTGACCCAAAAGTTGCATCAAAGCTAATGCTAAGTCAATGCTAAACTTAACGCAAAGCTCAAAACTTCTGTTTGGTGTAAAGTATTAACTATTTGTGGAGGAAAAATTAGGCCTAATTTAAAAGTCCCTCTGCCGTTTTTGGAGGTGAGTGGAGTCTGAGGCGGCAGGAGAATATCAGGTAGTGGAGCTCTAGGTGCGAGAACCAACACAGAGCCTCACCTCTATGAGCCTTTGACATTAGTTACTACTCCTACACTCCTGATGTCGATACAATCCAAGACCTTAAAGTTATACTTTGGGATTTTCTGCCTTTATCCGCCAGAGCGAGCGTTGCTAGACAGGAAGCAGGTCTTAGGTAGAGTAGTAATGGCTTTGAGGAAACAGACCTGAGTCGAAAGATGAACCTACGCTTTGTTTTATGTGTGGGACGCTCTAGGTGAGCTGTGTGAGCCGCCTTGGCAGCTGGACAATCTAACATTTTTGAAAGCTAAATGCATTTGTCTGAACATCCACACAATAATATTCACAAATTTGAAAGTCTAAATGGTAAAATATTCTAAAACCTGTCCCTGCCTTGTTTACCTTCTCTGTTCACAAAAGGACAAAAGGAAGGGAGGACTGTGCAGGCACAAACACCACATTAAGACATCGCGGTGCGCTGTTTGAGGCAGAGCTGACCTCGAGCCTGGTCGAGGACAAACACTCGGGGGCTGCGTCCTTGAGAGACTGGACACAGCTGCACCCACTCGGCTCCGCGGCGCTCCTCATTACGATCCCTGCCTCTGCTCGCAGCTTTGTTTGCCTGCTTTAGATTTTCTTTTGGTGGAGAAGAGAGGGGCTTCCCAGTGTTCGTGTCCCAGGGGCCTCCAGCTGTGATGCTAATTTGGTGTTGACACGTTAGCTCTAGAATGCCGCCTCTTTGCTAACTTCAGCAACGACTCAGCAGCTTAGAAAGAAAGTATATTTTCTTTAAATACATTCACAAAGCCACACATTTGGGCTGTGTTTACAGTTGAAGTCTGCTGGAGTTTGGGTCCAAGTTGCAGTTGTCTTTCTTGGAAAATTATCTTTAAAAGCCATTGTTTCTTTTTGAGCACACATTATTGCTTGAATTTGAATATGTTCTATCTCAGTCAGGTTAAAATGTGTCTGCACCAAACACTAATGCTAACCGTGCAAACCTGCTCAGTGACTCTGGCAAGGACAGCATCTCTTCTCTTTTGTCAAATCATGATCCTGCCCATCCTATGGCAGGCTGCAGCTAACTCCTACACAACCTTCCACACAAGGCTCTCACTTTTCTATTTCTTTGACTGAGGCAAACATGGACTCTCATATAATTCTTTTCTTTTGCACATATTTGTCTATTTGATGCTAGTCTAACTACTGCACACTATGTCTGCGGTTTCTCATTTTCCCATTGCTGTTTTTCCTTACTTTAAAGAACAAGTGTCTTGTACAGCCTGTAAAATCCTTTTAGGCAACTGTAGCTGTGATTTTGGGCTAATCAAAAATAAATGGTTCTTCTTGTTATTCAATAAAACCTCTAGTTGAATAGTCTCTCTAAGTTGCTCATATCCAGCTGCCAGTCCTCGTCAAAGTCATTGGTAAGGGACGGGAAGTCCAATTTGTCCGGCTGTTTAGGTCACTAATTTCAAATTGCAGCAGTCGATTGTATTCTCTGTCACGTGTTTGCGCTAATAATATATAGATCGATACTTTATTTATCACCATCAAGAAACATTCAAGAGTCCAGCAGCATACAACACACAAAATATCTGCCGGTTCCTTCAGCCGCTCATGTAAATCTAACCTCCTCATTGCTCCATCTTTTGCCTCTGTTCACGTGGCTTTATTCCAACAGACACCACTCTTTCATGTCTCTTCCTGTTTTTGGTTCAACATGAAGTTCTGTTCTGTTTAAAGTGGACCTAGCCTCACCATTTTGAGGAGTTTGGTGCACACTGAGGTGGAACAGTTATCCACATAAACCTCATAAACAGAGCAAGTTTGAATGCACTCTTAACTCTTTTGAGCCTCCAACTCTCCCAAAACTTCACCCGTCTGAACTTACCAAAACACACTCTGCTGTTGGCATCTAAGTCTCTTTGAGCTGGCGTCTCGTCAGGCTGTGTCTTTGGCGTTGACATTAGCAGCTGCCACCGTGCAGCCGCTCAACTTTAAAGACTGCGATGTTCAAAGGCTCTGTATCCACAAACACATCTCTGAGAAGGTGGGCGGAGGATTTGGAAAGAAACTCGACTATAGTTGAAGATTAGCAGAAGAAGAGAAGAGGTGAAAGAGGCCAAGCTGCAAAACAAAGACGTGAGATCCCTGGAGGAGCACAGTGGAGTGGCAACGCTGCTTTTGTGAGTTACTCCCACTTATTCAGCGTTTAGAGCTGGGTTTTTCTTCTCAAAATACACATTTTCTACAGTTTGGAAGAGGAGCACAGAGTTCAGACATGAGACATATTTTCAGGGATGTCCTAATACAATCACACAGCTATTATGAACGTACATTCTCCGTTCTGTGGATTTTTCAGATGATTTATCAATGACTTGTTTTGATGGAGAGATTTTGTGCCTCTTGAATTTATCAAAGAGTTATTTGTAGTTTGCTTGGCTTTACTTGTATCATAACATTTACAGTTCAATATTTCCAAACTGCTGTTAACAGAAAAGGGACAATCAGATTAAAACAGCTGTTAATTGGTTTGATATTTATGAGAAAAATATTGTGAGTGATTAATTACAGGTTTAGGCTGATCTTAGGGGAACACAGACAGACAGGGACTGATGCAACAGTACAGTAAAGATTACAATTTTACAAAATGATTCAGACATGGCAGCCATTTTGCGCCTACAGTCTCGCCGACCTCCAAACCTTCTCACACATTCATACACCACAGACACTGGAGGTGAGGTGGGTTAATCAAATAAATTAATTATAAATTAATACTAAACTTCCTGTTATAGGACGCCCGCTCTTCCACCTGAGCCACTGCACAAGTCCCCGAAATCTAAAGCACTTTGGTCGTCTTTTTGCTTGTTGTAAAGTACGATACAAATAAAGATTGATTGAGAGAATCCAAGAGGCAAGTTTGGAAGAAAAGAACAAGGTTATGTTGGAGGTTTCTGTCCATCTGAGGTGTCAGTGAGATATGATCTAATGTCTAAGAACCATTAAAAAGATTTGGAAAATAAATGTTTTTGGGCTAAAGGTTACGCGGTGCTCCTCTGAATCAGCGACATATGTTGGTGAGTTTGTGTTGCGACTCAGATTTCTGCCGGCGGTGAAAGCGCTCCTCTGTGTCCACATGAAGCCAGAGCCACTGAGAGCAATATCTGGGATTAACAAGGCTGCTTTAAACGGATTAGAGAGTCCGACTGAAAAGAGACGACCACCAGGACCACCTACTGAACCACATGCACAAACTGTACAATGTCAAGAGCAGTGTAATCCTCTCCAAGTGCACTGTGGGTAAAAAATGTCGAGAGGAGAGGGTATTATATCAACAGAAAAAGCAAAAAGGGTGTGAATTGTGACAGATTATCAGGCAGAACAACAGCGGCTAATGAGCTTCATGGGAGTTTATAATCTCCTTCTGTCATTAACCCAGTAACACAAAATCATTTATAATTATAACTATTTAAAATTACATTTAGATTATGTTGTACAAAATCAGAGTTTAAGATGAAAAGGGCTGGGAAAATGATTAATAAATTGTTCTTACAGATTATGTTGTCATCACAATAGTCCACCATGTCCCAGCCCTGCCACAGGTGATGTTAGCTTTTTGGTAATAATTAAGAGCACAAGGAAGGCACCCGATGGGACGAGAGGAGGCCCAGAGTAATTAGACACTGGCTGCTCTCACGTGTCACTTCCTGTAGGGGCTCAACATGAGCTACTGTAATTATAACATGTTCATTAGCTTCAGTGCGCTGCAAAGGATTAACATGGTTGAAGTTGGTGGATTTTCTACAAACAATAACACTTTTTCCAACAACAGAACTGACCTGTTTTAGTTTTGTTGTTTATAATTTGAGCAAAATGGCTCTGCTGTGATTTGATGTTTTTAAGATAATGAGAAGCGATGTAATTTGAATAAAAGGATAGAAGGTGGGATTAGATAAGTCGTACTTTCTTTTTTGGACATGTAAACATCCTTTTGTGTCTAGTGTTACAATACACTACAGTTTTGGAAAAAAATGGTTTTGTGGTATTTTGTGTTTTGTGCAGTTTACATTTTTGATTAAATAAATATAATAAATAAAATGATCTGTTACTGACAGGTTGTTCCTCCAATCACCTTCAAGTATTAATCTGACTTTTGGAAATGCTTTCTGTGGCTGTTTCTGCGTAACACAGCGGACAGTCAGACTCTGAATATAATATTTATGAACCGTCTACTCCCCTTTTCTCTCACTCATTCCTCTTTATTTGTCCTAATCTAATAAAGGCTCCAAATTGCATACACCAATTTTCACTATTGTTTTTTTTTCTTGTTTATTTAGTTAAAATGTTTTTATTTCTTACGAGTTTGTTCTTTGACACAACTTCTGAGCTGTTTCTGTAAAACCGGTTCAGATACATTTGTGCATAATAAATACATGAATACATTTTTCACCATATCTTTGTATCAGCACAAAAATACTAAGTACACTTAAGACTGTCCAACAGCACTGCCACAATAGATGATTTATGAGAAGCTTTGTTTAGAGGCAGATATATATCTTGCATGTCCTCAGGTAGAAACAGTGGGGTTTGGTTGAAAGACGTTTAACAGATCACTTTTTAATTTTACACAAATTAGTTTACACTGTCTAACCGTAATCGGACATACTTCTTGACAAAACAAAGTCTAAAAAATTGATAACACTCTTTAATGCAGTGCCATCAACAATTAAAACAGATGGCTCACCATTTTTTATGTATAAGCAAACTCCAAAAGAAAATACAAGTAAATGTGTTTAAAAAAACAGTCTTGAAGTCATTAGTTGTGCAGTGTAAATGGAGACACAACGGCCTTTTTAATGAGCACAACATGTTTGATTGAGACTCTGAAGTCTTAGAATCAGCGACGTGGAGCTAAACGCAATCTGTGAGTGTGTCTTTAAGATCCGGTGACGACTTGTGATTCCTTTAAAGCAGGTGTACATGCTTTTACTGAAACGACGTGATGTGATGACACTGACACTTTAGATCAGATTTTTCTTGTAAAACAATGAGATCATCTTCAACAGAGAACTGCGACATGTTTAATTCAGTGATGACATCATGTTACGGGAAGACGAGGGTCCGCTCCCCGAGGAAGGATGACTGAGGCACATCACAGGCTCACAGCTCAGCGTCATGCTCAGTGACAGTTTTAGATTATAATGTTTTAAAATTGCTGCCAAGGACAAAACAGATGTCAAGAGATTTGGATAAAATGTCCATGTCGCACGTAAAGTGAGAGATTATAAGAGATTATTAACTGATCATTGTTGCTGTATTGTCTTTGGGCAGTGAGCTTTGAGTAAGTTGTTCTGGCTGTGGGATTTTTAGTATTAAAAAGTATTGTGCTGCTGGTTTTGAGAGACTTGTAGAGTTACATATAACAGTTAAAACAGTTTTGTCCAATGTGACGGTGAAGCTTTTGTCAATAGGCAGGATGGGACACAGACTGTTCAAATGTGATCCAATTAACACTTGAGGTGGAGTAATTTGTAAATCAACAGTTGCTGGAACAAAAATACAGTTTAAAACAAAGACACACAACACAAGGCTTAGACACACAAAATCCCAAAAAACATGCTATTGTTCATCTACACCTAGCGGAGGACTGGGAATAAAATCTCACCTGAAGCAGCTGTTTTCCCAACATTCCCAAGTCCAGGCAAATGGTTACCAGAGTTCCTGGACATTAGGTGACAATATATATATACATACATATATATAGTATAGATTGGACAGAATGTGTTGAAAAGGAAATGACCTTTATTAGCTTAAAGTTTCAAAATCTAGCAGATGTTTTATTAAATTTTTCAAAAAGAAACTTAGTATTTAGTCCTTTATGTAAATATTGTTTTACCACAAAGCCTTAAACCAAAAAACTTTAAAATGAATGAATGTGTGATGCAAGCATGATACATCATTTTATCTCTTTTCCTTACGTTTTCTCCTAGAAACAGATGCAGGGTCAGAAAAAGCACAGTTTCAGATCCTTTTGTGTCTTGAGTTTGTGTTTTTGGTGATTTACTCCAAACTTCTCTGAACCAAAAACCTTCTCGCACAATCTGTATCCTCCCACTCAGGCATAAATACACCTACACACTGCGAGTTGGTGCGGGCGGCGCGCACACATGCCCAGTTGCCCTGGTGGAGCTCGGCTGCCGCCTCCACACCTCCTGTCTGTCCGTCTCTGCGTTCAGCACTCATCTGTCGTTCCTCTCCCTTCTTTTACTCTTGTTTTGAGCCCGTGCACTCTTGTACTTTGAGTTTAGTCCAAAATGCCTTCATCGCACTTCACAGAAAACATGATACTTGAATGTGTGAGTTTGTGAGCTGTATTGCTCCTTGTGTTTAGATTTACTCTATTAAATATTAGTTTGTGCTATAACTATATCACTGGTATATGTTTATCTGACTGTATTGTTACTTAACTCAACATGGACTTTACACATCAGTGCTCGGGCCTCACCATTTTGAATAAGTGTCACAGGTAAAAACATTTGAATTTTTTTTTTCTCTGTGCCACAGGTTCTTCATTAAGTTTCTGCCCATGACATGTTAAAGACATAAACCTCCATCTACTGCTGCTGTAAGTCACTGCTCAGATGGACACTCGTCAACTCCAGCAGAGGACTGATCTCCCATGATCCTCTGAGAGTTACAGGAAATAATACTGTCTCCTGATTGGTCCTTGTTCTGTCTCTGTTTCAGAGATCTGATTTTAGAGCACAGTGACAACGAGACTGCACATTTGGTTTTGTGGCTGATGCCTTTAATCCAGTTGAAACAAACCAAAAGTGCAGCCGAATGACCTGGTCCAAATGAAACGGTTAGCCTCAGTCTCGGCTTGTTGACTCCAGGGTTGTCATTCTGCAGAAATATAACATCTGGCACTTGTGTTGTGTAAGAAATGAATAGAGTTTTATAAACCTATTTACTGCAAACAGCATAAACTACACACAATAAGTTTTCAATTAACAAAAACATACACTAGCCACTGAAAAATCTGCAAAAACATTTCAATTCTGAGCTGTCAGTGAACATTAGTGAGGGGTTGAACTATTTCAGCTGATATATTTATATGAGTATTTATGGTTTAGTCATCCACATGGAGAACCCAGAGTTACACGGATGATTTTAGGACTTTTAGGACCTCTTCAAAGACTGTTAAACCAGAAACAAATGACAAGATTAGAATAAATGTCACTATAAAGATGAAGAAGGAAATGTATTGATTGCACTTTATTTTCGGTAATATCCTGGTAATAGTGGAGTATTTATGTAATAGTAAGTATGGTTATATCTTAAGTAATGTTCAAAGACAAGCCAGAAAGTCTGTTCCATAGAAAGTGTTTGCAAAGGGGCTCTGGGATTTGATTTATCATCTGTAAGTGACCGCAGTTTTATCCAATCAGAGCAACTCAGACAAACTAAACGTGCTTTACACAAGTGACACACAAAAGACAAACAGAACAAGTCGTAACAAAAATACAAATAAATAAACCGGCCAGAGTCAAATGCATGTCACTATTGTAGACATAGACATTACACAAATGCAGATTGTATAAAGTGACACAGGTATGACTTGAGAGCTACAGAAAACATACCATTATTGTTCTTGCTCTGCTTTTGGTAAACAACCCATACTCGAGTACAACTCAAATCCATCTGTACAATATTAAAGTGTCTCTAAACTCTAAAGTCGGTATTTTTGACTTGCGCGCTCGTAAATAAACAATAAATACCACTGCTTTTGTTGCCAGAGTTTTTTCAAATGTGGCTACACAAGCACAGATCTTATTGTTTTGCAGAAATCAAGTGCTCCTTTGAGAGGCCTTCTGAGCTCCCTGACTACATTCGACTGTATCTGCGGGACGCTTTGCTTTTTACGCCCAGACTTTTTAAGAATAACCACATATTTGCTTGGGTGTAATTATAATTCTGTGTGATCTAGCGGGCTAGGCGTCCATTAGCCCAGTGGTGACATCTGCTCGAACTGGCAGACGTTAGATGTATGTGCTCCTGCTGTGGACTTCTGCAGGCGATCAGATCTGTCCTGGTGTAAAGAAAAATGGCTGAAGGGTTTAAGACACAAAGCTTGATTCCATATGAACTACTGCAGCAGTGCTATTATTTTTTCATTCGCTGTTGTCCCAAGGGATTTTAGCTTTATATATATATGTGTGTGTGTGTGTCACCTGCTGAGCGTTCGTAGACACCAGGCTGAGTTTCTGCGTCAATACTTCGGGCTCTGTCTGATAAGCCTGGCCTGAGGGGGAGAAATGAAGCTAAAATAACAACATGAGACCAGAAGAGATGGAGGGAAGGGGGGAAAACCGTCATGAGATAAAAAATATATGACTAGACAGCTGTGTGAGCAACAATGGGCTCATCCACAAACACATCGATGTCAGGGAGAGACAGCACAGGGCTTTAAGCTACAGTGAGATTGCAAAGCTAGGTTCTAGGATTAGATGTTTTTCTTAAATGAAAATAAATGTGGTGCACCATTCGGACAAACATTATAGTTACACATTTTTCTGACAGGAAATATTTATTGAGAGTGGAAATGGCTGTTAAACGATTCCACAATTAACTCCTCCGCGTTAAACATGACGTGATTCAAGACGATGTTTTTCCTTGTTTCCTGTTGCAGCCCTTTTTTCTGTTTAATTTTTTTTTCTTTTTACTGTTTTGCTGTAAATATTGGTGGCAGTTACTTCCTTATTGACATCAGTGTCAATAAATGGGAACACTCTTCAGAAAGTGAGCTGTGATTGGTCAAAGCACCCGTCCAGGACTGAAAATCTACTAAAATCCTTGATTAGAAAGTCTAGATGATGTCTCGTTTTTTCACAGATGCATCATGTTACAATATTCTATTAGTATATTCTATTTTTTCACAAACATTAATAAATTGCATTTTTTATTAATCTATTGAATGCAAAATGTTATACCTTTATCTTTACAGTGACTTCAGTGGCAAATACCATTTTATTCAGAATTGTGGTTTGTAAACAG
>JALDNG010000009.1:125000-247500 GCA_024349245.1 Neodontobutis hainanensis
TGTCCCTTCAGAGTGAAAATGTTGAGCCGGTCAGAAAACTCCCGTCGAACTGTATGTGTCATCGGAGCTCGGAGCCTCCTACAGGCCTCGACACCAGCCCGAGCAAATTCAATTAGGAAACTGGCAGCCCATTAAAGAACTCATTTGGAGCATTGTCGCTTTTACTGATGATAGTTCACAAGCTCACGAGCGCAAAGTTTGCAGAAGTTACTTTATTTGCAGAAGCAGTTTTTAAGGAGATTGACATTCGAAAAGGTCATTTGATTTGTTGACATCAGATGACCGCAGCAGACAGTGTTAGCAATTGAATCTTTTCTTTCATTCTTATGTAGTTCTGATTATTATTCACTCTGAACGCTGTTTTTTCAATCCATATGTAATGGGATTTCACAATAGCTTCATCTATTTTCACAATAGCTTCATCTATTTTAATTTGAATATAAGTTTGGAAATTGAAAACAAGCTATAATCTGTTATTTCTATATTTATAATAATATGTGTGAAAAGGGACCACACGTAACTAAAGCAAGCCTAAAACTAGACCCAGGACCAGACAATGAAAACACAAAAAACAAGTCTAGACCCTGGAGGTGCTGATGATGAGGAGGTGAGGAAGAGGCAGAGGGCTGAACAGTTGAACAGATGGTGACAGAGCAGAGAGAGCACTTGATTGGCTGAGAAAGGCAGGTGAAGAAGCCCTGAGATGAAAGGGAGGAGTCTTCCAGGTGGACTTTTCAGGGTGGACATGTTGTAGGGTAAATATTGGTTCATCGCAGGGCTTTACCTCAGCCGTGATGCAACAAGGAGGACATTGTGACTCGACATAAAAAAGCCCAGGGATCAAACTCACAAGCTTCTGCAGGAGACTAACCACAATGTACCTCAACCATGATCAACCATTTATTAATAAAAGATGGCGGGCCGGTTCCATGAGTAGATAATAAGAGTTTCATCTGCAACTGTATACATTACTGTGAATATTATTATCGTTTTTGTCAGTTTCATTCACTAAGAGCAGGAAAATACTTAATTAAATGTAAATTAAAGTATAATGTTTTTAAGAAAGCAAATGCACAAAGTCATTGTCCAATCACCAAAGTGCAACACCATCTTTATTTAAGAGATGTTTTTTCTCAGTCGCTTTGGATAATTTCTTGGAAACAGTTAATGAAACATTTAGCTAGTTTTTATTTGTCAGAAAGTTCGTCAATCACAAAAAGTTAAAGTTGCTTTGTCACCTTTTGACCCTCTTTATTGTTATTGTCACAAATGATGGTAATAATGATCACAAAAAAATCCCATCCAAATAAAAAAGCAAAGTGAAAGGCTGATACTTCTAACTGCTCTGGTTCTAACAGGACTGAGAGCTGTACCTGTCTCAGATCCTGTTGAAAGCTTCCTGCCGCGTCTTCGTCAGCCTCTCACGTCTGTCTGCAGCTCTGTCCCCGTGTGCTCGGCTTTAATGGGCTGACATTCAGCTCTTATCAGCTCAGACACAGCGCTCTGTGGCAGCAAAGTAAAGAAAATAAGCCTCTATCTGATACACTCCTGTTCCAAATGTCACTCATGTCATTTTTATATATTTACGCCACATTTACCAGACACATTTTCACCCCATGAGTCCCCACAGCGCTGCCGGCGGCCGCGCAAAGATGTTATTAAAGTTAAAGATGAACATGCTTTACTATGTTTTCCTTTTAGATCAAGTGGATGACTGCAACAGCAGGGGTGTGTTTGGTTTTAATGTTTAACTATAATCTGTTTAAAAAATATAAAAAATCTGTTTATCACGCTTTCACACACTTTATTTTCACATTTGCTCAAGCTTGAGGGATCGTTGATAACAGGATTACATAATCAAGTAACTGTAAGCCACTGCAGTTATGTCTAATCAACACATGGATGTTTAAGATAAAACAACAGAGCAAGCACACACGCCTCTGGAGTGTATTCAAGGATAACTTATTCCCAACAGTAAGAATATAGGAAGCAGATAAGAGCAAAGATACAGGCCAATGGTGTTCACTTCAGATTTGAATTTATTGATGGATTTGCCATTTGAGGTGTTGTTTTTTGAGAGGGTTCAAAGACACAAAACAGAAGCATAGAAACTTACACTTAATATACGTCACATAAAACAATAGAACAATATAATACAGGCTCAAAGAGTGAGTGAAGAGAGAAAAAAAATACTGACCCCAAAACAAGGAGTCCTTCTGACGTGATGTGGGACCGTGAACACAACATCATGGAGTCTGGCCTGGTCCCGTCTGGGGTCACATGGTCCGGTTTAACATAAGTTCCTTCTGAGATTTGTTGGTCTGGTTTAGTCCAGTTTGGTTTCAAATAAGCCTCATTTCCTCTGTATAACTGGACCTATACAGACATACATCAATAACCAGTGCTGTAAAGTGTGTAATCATTTTACAGAAAAAAGGAAGAAAGAATTCTCATTCATTCATCAGCTGTAGGCTTGGGTCCTTTATCATCAAATGACTGCTTTTAATTCTGTTCCACATTTATACAAACCCCAAAAGTGGAAAATATTGTGAAAACATGCTCTATATTCATCAGGGTTTGAGTATTTTAAACGTTAAAGACAACATGGTTTGGTCTGAAGTGAATGGACAGATAGAAGTGGCCTGTAGCACATATAAACGGTCGTTTCAGCGGCTAAAGAGCGAGGGCCTCGGAGAGTTCCCGTTAGAGCTCGTGTATGAGTCTTGTGCAGCTGTGTTCGGCTGGTATTGATCCGAGCTGCTCTCTGTCCATTAGTGGCCCTGGAGGCAGACGCTCTGTCTATGGTCTATATGTGTGTGTGTGTGTGTGTGTCTGTGGAAAGGTTTATCAGATGCTCATCAAACACAACCCTCGGAAGAAATGCTACAAGCAGACTAGATCTTTTCAGGAGTCGTTTAATGTTTCAATTACGTACATTTAAAGAAATAAGACATGTCTAACAGCAAAAACATCATGTATCATAAGAACAGAGAATAAATGTACCATCTCTGCCAACAGTGCACAGAAGATGTATTTCAGGACAAATGTTTGGATCATAGGCTTTATGTAGTTCAGGCAATGTGGCTGTGACTTATGTAAGAGATAAAGGATCAGTCTTTATCACACCCATACGTTTTAGTGCTTTTGTCTTTCTCTTTTTGCAAAGGTGCGGTCTCTGTTGGTAAAATCATAAATTGTAATTTAACCCCTTAAATACTCTTCCTTGCTACAGTCTGTGAGCACCTACAGTAGCCCTGCAGAGACATGCTGTAGCCTTTGAAGAAATCCAATGAAAAAAGAGATGATGTGTTTTACTTGAAAAACATGATTGTGTGAACATATATTTGATTATGTTACCCTTTGTGTAAACATGTTCAAAGTCTGGCCCGGGGGCCAATCACAGCCCGGGGTGAAAGTTTAAGTGGCCCTCAGCTTCAGTAATATAATCTATTTAAACTAAAACCTGTTTAAATCCAAGTGAAACCTGATCAAACCCATTTAAAACCTGTTCAAATCCATCTAAAACCTGCCTGTACTCCGGCTTCCTCCCACCGTCCAAACACAAGCATGTCTGTCACTGTCTGTGTCTAACTGTCAGCCCTGCAACTAACTGGCTACTGTCCAGGGTGTACCCCACCTCAGGTCCAAAGCTGCTCCAGGCTCCAGTCACCCAGACCCCTAACAGGACTAAATGGAAGAAAATGTAAAAATATAGTATATTGTATTTTTTTAATATTCACTCAGCACAGCAACAAAAGCTATTTCCCACTCATTTACACAAGCGCAGTAAATAGATAATATCATTGCCTAAGGTGGCATTCTTTTACTAATATAGGTTTAGCAGCTTTAATAACGTATGTGCCAATCTCCTCAGGCTGATCTCCGTTAACAGTCTTTTATGAGGAAGCACAGGTCCTAAAACTATCTGTGTATAACTCTGACTCCTTCATGGGTTTTTGTTTGTCATTCAGTCCAGCAATAAAGTGGTCTTAAGCATCCAGTGAGTTGTAGCTTGTATTCTGTGCATGATGTAGCATAAACGCTACAAAAGATAGACATCCAACTGTGGAAGCAGCTTCTGTTATTTACATATTCTTCTTCTTTAAAGGGACTGAATGAAAGTGAAACATCATTTTCTCTTAACTCCTATCCCTAACTTCAATGACCTGCCTGTTTTGAACGCACCAGCCCTCAGTTTGTGGGTTTGTGTGCTGAGCTGAAGAGATTTAGCCGGAGCTCTTAAACCACAGTAAATATTCCGAGTGGCTACAAGAGGCTCATTAAATTTTGATGCTCTCTCTTCTCTGCAGCTTTTATCCGAGGTAATAGAGGCTAATTAGTGCTCACACATACGCAGCATCCCTAATGCGAGTAACAGGTTCTGTCCTATTGATTCGGATGACTCTGTGCTTCCAGAGCTGAAGGGGAAACGAGTGCTGAATCCACTGTGTCCACGAAGCTAATCCAGCACTCAGACAAAAGGAACCAGCGTGTTGTGCCATTAAACCGGGCGCACAGCAGAAGGAGGCCTGATATTATCTCATCAGACAAAGAACACAACTGGGCACTGTATATTTATATTGATATAAATATATTAAACTTTAAATTATGTGGGGGAATGAGAAATGTTTCTTGTGTATCCAAAAGAGCGCCTTCCAGTGGTGGTGGTGTCTGAAATAACAAGCATGAGTATCACTGAAACTAAGTCTAATAATTTTATCCTGCTTTGGTCGAGCCTTGGATGTTTTACTCTGAAGCATTTCAACAAATATTAGAAAATAATAAGATATATTTTTCAATGTAATGCATACTTTACTATGTTTGATTTACGTTCTAAATAAACAAGCTGTAACCTACAAGGACCGAAGAGGATTTTATTTTTTATCATACATTCATTTATACTACCTAAGTGTTAAGCACCTATAAAACATACTGCAAAGTATAAAATCAAAGTTTGTTTAGTTTCTGTTTACATGCAGAGTACTTTTTAATCATTTGTAAAATACCCAAATTAACATGTCTTTTTTCCAAAGTTGGTGAAGTTTCCGTAAAGGGAGCACCCAAATGTAGATCTTTGTTGTGTCCCACAGTGTGCTATGTTTGGCCGGGAATCTTAAATAAAAAGCGGTATTTTGGATATTTAGCAGTGATTTATCCCAGATGTCCTTCCGCTTGTGAAATTTTCCTTTTGTATTAGACTGCTGCCATTTCTACTGTCATCTTCTTCTGTCATCCTTGAATGTTTTTGATGAAGCAGACATTTTGTAAAAACACAGGAACATGTTGTATGTCGTCACAAAGGATTTATTTTATGGAAATAAAAAAAAAGAATAAAAACTCCCACAATTTCCTTTGGAAACAATGGGCATTTCACTTTTCTTTTATATTGTTTTATACTGTTTCTGGCCAGAACAGATGCATTTGAAGTTGGATTTTTCTACCGTCATTGATTCAATATTTACAAGCCTTCGACTAAAAGCTAAAGAGAGCATTCTGTATTTGAATGGAAGCAGACCCTATATTGAGCATGTGGATATTTATAATTGCTGATATTGAAGCCTAGATGATGTCTTAAAGTCTCACTTTTCCATAGAACACTCTTTATAACACTACACTGGACACTGTTGGACTTTCTGTCAAACATTTAACAGCTTTAGATAATTGCAACAACTTCTACAACAGGAGAGAAGTGCTGGGATAATCACTTTGTTTGAGTTTTCTCCATTTAAATTGTTTTTTAGACGTTAAGAGCACAAACAGAAACATGTTAATTGGACTCTCAGTTCTTCAGAGCAGTGTTACTCCTCAAAGACGGACCGGTGTTCTTCTGTGTTGTTGTCCTGTCAGGTGAAGTTACTCCAGTCCAATCAAAAGACTCTTAAATTAGCCTCCATATAACCGTTTTCTCTGCTTCTTTGTCCCGCAGGTTTTTCAGAAGATTGAAATTTGTGACTGCAGCACTTCCGACAGCACTTTCACGTCAGCTCAAAGAGGCCAGACCCAAAACGTCTCGCTCGGAGAAACACAAATCATTGCAGATTGTGTTTGACAACTCTTCAACAAGACTGGACACATCTTTTCTCTTCTTGCTTTCAAAGCGCTCATCCATCTTTCAGTTTGTGTCTTGCGGGCCACAGTTTTGGAGACCGCTGAGCCCTGTATCCTCTGTCTGGTGCAGCTGCGGTATTTCGCTCTGATTAGCTCAATTACCGAAGCACTTTCCGAGACAAAGAAAGGCTTAAGAGACTTACAGGAGCTGTCAGTCACAGAGAGACACACAAACTGAAGGTGTGCTGTCTTTTCTCACTGGCTTGACTTTATTGGTTTCAATGTGTCTTAAACATTGAATAAACTTAGTGTCATGATCTTGTTTGACACCCTTTTCCCAATTTAGAACATTTTGTCACTCTCTTTTACTGCCGTTTCGTTGCTTTAAGTCATCCTTTGCCATTTATTTTATTTATTTTTTTGCGTTGTTTGCTCATTTAAAAGAGAAGTTGGTGATTTTGACAAACTTTCTGTTTGATGTTAGCAATGCAATTTTATATTAACCCAAAATTATATTTTTTTTATATTTAAATCAAACGTGCTAAATAAAATCAACCATCGACCACCAACCTAACCTACTGAGCTTACATCTTGAAAACCTATGCAATGTTGCTTTTACGAGACATTTTTGATTCTGGAGCATGTAACCAGTGCAAACCCTGAACATGTTGCCCGACTGTATAACCTGTGAGTGTCATGTGACCCTGTCCGGTGTGAGACTAGCCTCCGTGGGATGGGTCAGTTTGATCACAGGACGTCTGCATGACTCAGAACCAGGTGAACTACACTTTATAAAACACAAACTACAAACTGCACTACAGCCATGGCAAATAAGACTTTAGCCAGTTTTATTAAGGGTAGCACATTTAAAATGATTATTGCTGGTAAAAGTGCTTTACAGGTATCCTGTGTCATAAACTGTCATTACATTATCATCTCACTTTTCTCTCCACGTCTGAATACTTTGAAGTTATCATGCGCTGCTACCTGGTCTTCAGTTGGGTTTGTTCCAGTCGCAGACGTCTGTGAGCGCCACTGAACATGTCTGTCACCTGTGACCTTCGCTCTAATGGATTTACCATGTTCGATGCAAACCTGAGTGAATCCAGTTCCTCTCCCGGACATTTTTACGCCTTCAGCTCCCATGCTTTTCTTTTTCCCAGTGTTATATTATTTTTACATTTTATTTATCAATGGAAATTCCAATAATGCATAAATACATTTTCATATGATAGCATCACTTTAATTGAACGACCATTAGTGTGCTTGTTGATCAAGTGATACCTTAAAGGGTTGGTGGTCAGCCTCTGATACAAGCTTGTATTTGACTTCTTTAAGCCCAAATGTAAAATGCCAACGATGATATTAACATATTCAGTGCAATATGATTAATTAAACTAAAAAGACAATAGTGCAGGCGTTGTTTAGAGGCTATAGTAATGCACCTGCCATGTATTCTTGCACACTGACAATAAAGAATGGTGAATAAATGAACATATATCTTCTCCACTGCCTTGTCTTTGTCCTGACTGTTGTGTTTTGTCCATCACATATTACAAACATTAGCCCCCCTCTCATAAGAACGTCACTATCCTTCATCGTCTCCCGCATTTATCACAGTCACCACAGCTCCCCACAGCTGTCACCCGCAAGATTCATTCAGCAGACGTCTCTTCTCTCCAGCCTTTAACCTCCCGAAGTGGAAATCAAGTCTTCACCAACCTCCAGCGCAGATTTATGACACCGTTCAGACGAGAGCAGTGGGTGACAGATGGGTGACAAGGGAAAGGACGCCATTTACATTTGGTTGTGACATAAGCACAAAAGGCATTACCCGACAAAAATCATGAATACAACTTAAACAAGACACGATATTTATTTTCAAAGAGCTCAGGCTGTACACAACAACGCCCCCGGCCTTAGATCCTCCATTAGAGTGAGAAGAATCTGAAAAAAAAACTAAAGATAAATAAACAATAAAACACCAAACGAGAAAACAAAAGAGAAAGCATCATGACAGTGGGACGGGTACTGTACATGATGGGATGGAACAGGGAGCGTTTACCTGTAAAGTGCTAAATGCTACTGTAACAGAAAATATAAGGCTATAATAAATGTTAAACTTATACATTTTGGGAGAATAAAAAATTATAATAATTTAATACAGAAAAGATGAACCATTGTAGTCTTGATGTTCAAGACCGAGACAAGATCGAGGGAACATGAGGTCAAGACCATGACAAGGCCAAGATTTAACAAAACAGACTTAAGACCGGTCTAAAGTAAAAGGCCTGATCAAAACAAGGTGCACAGAAGTCAAGATACTTCTGAAAATGTGTAAAGATTATGAACTGTAGCACTATCAGTCATTGTGTTAAATTTTCCAAAAGATTGGTTCCTTACTTCTTCAGCTTTAAAAAAGAATGTGCCCCAATAACCCGTTCAGTTTGAGATATTCTACCATTTCTGATGTGTAATTTGGAGCCAAAAACAGAACGTATAGAGCCACACAAACCTGACTCTACTTGTTTTCATCAACTGCTGGATTGTTTAACATTCTTGTGTGATCAGAATTGTAATAGGACTGGCGCAAGTCAAATGAGACATACATACATTCATTTCTTGTCTGTTCTCTGAGAGTTGTCCCAGCCCTCCTCTTCTCAAGCCTACTTTAATCTGGCATTTAATGTTGCTGATGTAACATAGGTTTTATGTTCATGTAAAGAAAATGTACGGATCAGTGCTCAGCAGAGTCCTGTCACTGCTTAGATTCACTGAGACCCCACCAAATATAATGCTACAGTAAAAGTCATCTGCATTGTGCCTGTGCCTGCTTTTTATTCTCCATTGTCTGCTGCTTATGACGGTGACGGCAGTAAATCCCGGTGTGTAGCGATGTGAGACAAACTATAGACAAGACAAACTACTTTGGTGCATTAGTCAAATGTTCATGGTTCAGGAGAACACTGTGTGTACTGAAGGGTTAAAGTTGACTGCAGTTTGAGGAGCTCTCAAGGATTCTGCTGAGTGAGCTAATCCCTCCTAAAAACTCCGACATGAATGTTTAATCTTAGTTAAATTAACAAACCAGATATGCATAAAGAGCAGGCTATGGAGAAGGAGCTGCTGAGGCAAACAGCAAGTCAGCGCAATCACTGACACGATAAGAGTCATGTATAAACGGACCATGCATTTACTTTAGTTTCAGGGAAAGATTAAACAAGGGCAGTTTTTTTTAATGAGGTTAGTATTTAAAGTCACTATTTCTATCAGGTTACAGCCAGTGTTTCCCTTGTGTTGTCTTGAAGCAGTGTCACGAGGAGAGGCTGCTAAGACAGGCTCTGTGTCAATGTGTTTTCACAAATGGACCAAGGTCTGCGGTATATATTAATACTTGTAACTATTTGCTTTGCTAACGTTCTCACTGCAGTTGTTGTGACAAAGAGAGTGTGTTTCCTGGATGACCTTTAACTAACCTTCCTCTCGTAGTTTTTGTTGGACCAAAGAAGTCTTTCTCCATTAGAGCTGGTTTCTCTGGTTAGTTGTGAGTCTATCCAGTTGTGAGTTTATTCAATTTAACTTTATTAATCCAAAAGAGAAGATTTACGTGTTAGGTTTCTTCAAATGTGTTGATTCAGACTTCATCTCTCACAGATTGATCACCTTAAGTTAAGTTTATCTCATATTTTTGTCTCATTTCCTGTTTTATTTTGACAATAATCTCTTTTCTCGTTTCAGGGTTACTGACTACCATCGTGTGTTTCGTACACTTGTCTGAGTCCCTTGCCCCTAACGTCTCAAGCGCTGTACTGAATGTCTGTTGGTACTTGTTTTGGTTTTGTCCTACTGTGTCTTTATTTCGGAGTCAAGCGTAAAACATCTGTAAAAACTATTTTTTTATTTTATTTCAGATTTTGTTAGAATGTTACTTGAAGATGTTAATGACATGGATAACTGCCTTGTTACTTAATTTATTTTATTGAATTTATTTAAATTGAATATAAGTTCTTTTAAAAACTTCATGCATAATTTGTATTTAATCCTTGAAGGAAATATGAACAAGACAGAAGGGGAAGCAAAAAAGTATAAACAAAGTTGGGAAAAAATGCAGTAAATCATCTGAATGGAAAAAAAAAAAAAGGAAATGGTGGTATTTTTATTTGAGAGACTGCTCAAGGCATGTTTTTTTTTAGTCTGTGTCTGTTTTTTGTTTTGTAATGTAGCTGCGTCTGTTAAATAAAATACAAATACTAAAAAACAAACTTAAAGTCTAAAAATCTGGACAAAACACCATGCTGGGTGCATTTATATCAGCAAACTATTAAAATGATAATATTAAAGGTAAATACTAGAGAGTTGCATTAACTCTGCTGCTCCCCGTCCTCTTCATTCTCCTCATCTGCCTCAGTCTCTCCTCTCTCAGCAGTCTCCAGCTCTATTCAAGGTGACAAGTTCACATCGTCTTCTAGGGAGGCCTTCTCTGCTGACCTACTTTCAGAGCTACACTGTGACACACACACACAGACACACACACACACACACACACACACACACACACACACACACACACACAGACACAGGCACACACACAGACACACACACACACAGACACACACACACATACACACACACACACACACACACACACACACACACATACACACACACAGACACAGGCACACACACAGACACACACACACACAGACACACACACACACACACACACACACACACACACACACACACACAGACACACACACACAGACACACACACACAGACACACACACACACACACACACACACACACACACACACACACACACACACACACACACACACAGACACACACACACACACACACACACACACGCACACACACACACACACACACACACACACACACACACACACACACACACACACACACACACACACGCACACACACGCACACACACACACACACACACACACACACACACACACACACACACACACACACTCTTCACAGGGACACATTACAGCATTACACCTGCACCAACAGCTTAAAGTTATGCGTACTTAAATGTCAGCAAATGTAACACTTATTTAGAAAAATGCAAAAAGGAAAATGCAAATGAAGCTCCAATGACTGCAAAGATGTGGAAAAAGCCTTCTGTGTAAGGACTTGAGAGGCTGTGGATGTACAGTACAATTTTATGGTCTCGTCTTTCCTGATTGACCCATAAGAGTGCAACAAAAACGCCATCTGATACTTACCAAGGTAAAATTAATCCACAGCAACGGTAGAAAACTGAGAAGGCTTGGAGAGTTATGATCAATAACAATATGGATGGTTCTCATTTGATGTAATTTGATCATGTGATTATGATTGGCACGGTAAAACTGAAACACTTTTCTTGCACTACTTCTACAGTCAGTACATGAAGCACTCGCTTTGAAAAACACACAGTTCATTTACATTTATTGCAGAAGTGAGCAGAGCCGGGACGTGCTAGAGGTACTGTGTCTTGAGACTGGCTTTGGAACATCTTGGTTATTCCCCTGGAGGAGCTAGAAGAAGATGGGTGGAAGAATAGATAGATGGAGAACTGTATACGTGTTTTGATGTTGATCAATCTGGGGTTTTCTGAGCTACTCACTTTGAGCAACATCAGAAAAGTCAAGCTAAGTGTAGTAATGGATGCTAACGGACCAGCTAACTAGGCTAACTGGCTCTAGAATTATTTGTTGTCCAAGTTATTCTTTATGAAATTGCAACCAATCAAAGGTTCTGTGCTTCTTCAACTTTAACTTAAACCCATCAGATGCACACCTTCTTATAGATCGACGCTGCGTTAATAAGCAGAAGAAGAAAAATCCCCGGTGCTTTTCAGCTTTTTGATTTTAAGGTCCAACAAGCTTTTCAGAAATCTATTAGGTAACCCACTGCTCTTCAATTCAATCGTATATTTACAGTTTATAACAACATAGAAAACATGCAAACTCAACCCAGTATGGTCCCGCCCGACCCTTGGACCCTCTTGCTGTGAGGCGAGCGTGCTAATCACTGCACCACTGTCCCGCCTTATATAGCCCAATATCACAACAACAACTGCTTTAAAGGGATTCACAAAAAACAAAAGACAAAGCCCCCCTTAGACCCTCTTTGTTCCATCAGTTAAAAAAATTAACCAAACTGTATGAAAAAAGAGGAACCTCATGGAGAGCCAAAGAGGAACCACTCCCAGGACAGACAGGCTGGGACAGAGATGTTTCCAGGACAATCAGTGACAAATATTATATCCTATGAACAAATGAGTAATAATGAATATAGTCAATGACAATATGAGCAGGAACAGTTCATCCATTTGAATGGCGTCTGCTAAATGACTAAATGTAAATGGGTTCAGAGGGGGTCCTTGGGTTGGGACAGGAACAGTAACAGAGGCAGTGTTATTTCAATGACGACGACAAAGGCAGAAACACCAGCTCATTTTCTTTTACTCATTTTTAGATGGATATAGTATAATAGTATCAGTGCCAAGTGTAAACATCCCATCCCAGTTTTGTGGTGCATTGTTTGGGGAAACGCGGGGATGGCTGCACACGTCGGCCCGGTGCCTGGGGGAATGTTGGACCACGAGCACAGTTTGGGATGGCTGGTTGGCAACAGCAGCCAGAGACACATCCATGCCAGTGTGTTTCAGTGTGTGTCAGTGTGTTACAGAGTGCATCAGTGTGCGTCAGAGCGGGGCCGAGACGGGACGGGTCCCGCTGGCAGCACTGGAGCCAAACGCACTGACCTGGAATACGGGATGTTAGACTAACACTGCTAAATGATTCATTGGCAACAACGTCGATTAGAGCGACACACAGACACAGGCACACACACAGACACACACACACACAGACACACACACACACACACACACACACACACACACACACACACACACACACAGACACACACACACAGACACACACACACATACACACACACACACACACACACACACACACACACACACACACACACACACACACACACACACACACAGACACACACACAGACACACACACACACACACACACACACGCACACACACGCACACACACACACACACACACACACACACACACACACACACACACACACACACACACACACACACACACACACACACACACACACACACACACACACACACACACACACACACTCTTCACAGGGACACATTACAGCATTACACCTGCACCAACAGCTTAAAGTTATGCGTACTTAAATGTCAGCAAATGTAACACTTATTTAGAAAAATGCAAAAAGGAAAATGCAAATGAAGCTCCAATGACTGCAAAGATGTGGAAAAAGCCTTCTGTGTAAGGACTTGAGAGGCTGTGGATGTACAGTACAATTTTATGGTCTCGTCTTTCCTGATTGACCCATAAGAGTGCAACAAAACGCCATCTGATACTTACCAAGGTAAAATTAATCCACAGCAACGGTAGAAAACTGAGAAGGCTTGGAGAGTTATGATCAATAACAATATGGATGGTTCTCATTTGATGTAATTTGATCATGTGATTATGATTGGCACGGTAAAACTGAAACACTTTTCTTGCACTACTTCTACAGTCAGTACATGAAGCACTCGCTTTGAAAAACACACAGTTCATTTACATTTATTGCAGAAGTGAGCAGAGCCGGGACGTGCTAGAGGTACTGTGTCTTGAGACTGGCTTTGGAACATCTTGGTTATTCCCCTGGAGGAGCTAGAAGAAGATGGGTGGAAGAATAGATAGATGGAGAACTGTATACGTGTTTTGATGTTGATCAATCTGGGGTTTTCTGAGCTACTCACTTTGAGCAACATCAGAAAAGTCAAGCTAAGTGTAGTAATGGATGCTAACGGACCAGCTAACTAGGCTAACTGGCTCTAGAATTATTTGTTGTCCAAGTTATTCTTTATGAAATTGCAACCAATCAAAGGTTCTGTGCTTCTTCAACTTTAACTTAAACCCATCAGATGCACACCTTCTTATAGATCGACCGCTGCGTTAATAAGCAGAAGAAGAAAAATCCCCGGTGCTTTTCAGCTTTTTGATTTTAAGGTCCAACAAGCTTTTCAGAAATCTATTAGGTAACCCACTGCTCTTCAATTCAATCGTATATTTACAGTTTATAACAACATAGAAAACATGCAAACTCAACCCAGTATGGTCCCGCCCGACCCTTGGACCCTCTTGCTGTGAGGCGAGCGTGCTAATCACTGCACCACTGTCCCGCCTTATATAGCCCAATATCACAACAACAACTGCTTTAAAGGGATTCACAAAAAACAAAAGACAAAGCCCCCCTTAGACCCTCTTTGTTCCATCAGTTAAAAAAATTAACCAAACTGTATGAAAAAAGAGGAACCTCATGGAGAGCCAAAGAGGAACCACTCCCAGGACAGACAGGCTGGGACAGAGATGTTTCCAGGACAATCAGTGACAAATATTATATCCTATGAACAAATGAGTAATAATGAATATAGTCAATGACAATATGAGCAGGAACAGTTCATCCATTTGAATGGCGTCTGCTAAATGACTAAATGTAAATGGGTTCAGAGGGGGTCCTTGGGTTGGGACAGGAACAGTAACAGAGGCAGTGTTATTTCAATGACGACGACAAAGGCAGAAACACCAGCTCATTTTCTTTTACTCATTTTTAGATGGATATAGTATAATAGTATCAGTGCCAAGTGTAAACATCCCATCCCAGTTTTGTGGTGCATTGTTTGGGGAAACGCGGGGATGGCTGCACACGTCGGCCCGGTGCCTGGGGGAATGTTGGACCACGAGCACAGTTTGGGATGGCTGGTTGGCAACAGCAGCCAGAGACACATCCATGCCAGTGTGTTTCAGTGTGTGTCAGTGTGTTACAGAGTGCATCAGTGTGCGTCAGAGCGGGGCCGAGACGGGACGGGTCCCGCTGGCAGCACTGGAGCCAAACGCACTGACCTGGAATACGGGATGTTAGACTAACACTGCTAAATGATTCATTGGCAACAACGTCGATTAGAGCGACACCTTCATCTTTATTTGATATAAAGCCAGGGGAGAGGTGGTGGTGGGTGGGGGGTGGGGGCAGGAGGAGGAGACGGGACGGAGACGCTGACAAATGGAGGAAGTGGAGGAGGGACGAACAGTGGAGGTTGCCTTGAGGAACACGTTTAACCCACTTCTCAAAGAGACGACTTTAAAGACTGAGGCTAAACACCGACACTGAACTGGGCCAGACGACTTCAGCTCAACTAAGACCGAACTGAGTCTAACGCTTTGTGATCTTAAGACAGTTTCCATGTAGATAAAGTGTTTTAGAAATCATAGGGATAATGTTGTCGTTGTGGTTGTCGCGGTCTCTATTTTGGGTTTGCTCTCCAACAAGACGAACCAGCAGTGAACCATCAGTCTCTAAGTTTTTGTTTAGTCTGTAAGTTTTTTCCTCCTGGAATGAGTAATGTGCATTTTAAAATGAACACTTCAGTCAGGACATAGCCTCAAGCTCCTGACACACTGTGTGATTCTGTCAGCCCCTGAGGAAAGATTCATTAGAGGTGAGAAAATTGTACGTTCTGGCTTTAAATTGGTGGTTGTAGAGTGAACAGTGCGACAGGGTCAAAGACGAGCGAACTCACGGTCGACCGAAGACAAATGTTTGCCAACAACTTACCTCAAGCTCTTTTTAAAACAATGAAACCATTTTGTTTTTTCGATGCTTTAGATTATATTCACTACACACGAGTTGAACTGAGGCCCACTACACACTCAGCTTCTAATTATTAACTTATATTATCTGTTTATGATGACAAAATTAATTAAATCAATAAAAATGTGTCATATGATTGAATGTAATTTAATTTTTTATATAAATATGATTTGCACAAATTTAATTTCTTCTTGTTAAAAATTGAGGGCAAAAAAATTATACTGTTGACTTTATTAACATAAAAATATTTATATTATAGAAAGCAATAATATTTGAGTAAATTTACTCTTGATTCTTTTTCAAAGCAGCCTCTGGGCACTGTTCATACTTCTAATGCTGACAGCGGCTAAAAGAGGCAAAACAAGACTTTTGATGTGTCCCAAATCAAAATTATATTTATTACATTGTTCAGTAGACATTTAAAATGTTGCTCAAAGTCTGTGTAAAAATGATTAATAGGCTGGAGCAAATATTGTATAAATGGACTTGTTATAAGCAATAAAAAGACATCAGAATGACCCAAAAATACACCGTTTTCTCGATCCGTGCACACACTGATGCCACACCTGTGCCACAGTGAGGGGCCTCTGCATGATAAGACCTCTGGTGTCGAGCTGTAACGACCCTGTGATCTCCGCTGAGTGCTTGTGTCTCTTGTGAGCGTGCTCCACAGAGAGACCAGAGGGAGTGTGGAATGAGACAGACGCAGCGTAGGACCGGGCCCCAGATGTAAACACTCACAGGCAGCCGCAAGAAAACTGGCAACGAGCAACAGCAGCTGGCAGTGTGTCCCCCATTCACACCCCAACATCCCCCCGAGTGTGTGTGCCTCGCTGCTATTGTCACGTGTTCAGGCTGGAGGCTGTGTGTGTGTGTCAGTGACAGAGCAGAGCGTGGACATGAGGCTCACAGACAGACAAAGGCGGGTGAGTGAGGGGTCAGTCTGAGAGGATTCATCAGAAAGTGTCTGTCCATCTCCAGGGAGATTTCAGCACTTCTCTGTCTGATTTGTTCGGTCTCTGAGGCGATGTCCGCACTAATGTCGTTACGTTGGATTCACTTATTCAATAAGCCGCTGTGGTCAGAGGCTGCAGCTGGGTGAGCAACTCAGAAAAATTTAGTACATTTACACATACAATAATTCTTTGATTGTGTCTAAAGCATTTCAACACAATTTACTGATGACCTTATTCTGATTAAGGTTGCATTGAGAGTAAGCTATAAGTGTCTGTTGCTCTAACCTCTCGACCAACGGTGTGGCAGGTACTGACAGGTCTCAGCATGTTTTAGGTTTGAAGATGAACGTAAACAACATGACTCTGCTCTGATTGGATAAATTGTACTTACCCACAGAGGATATTTCAATCATATACAGATATTCATTTAGTATCTGACCTTTGCAAATACTTTCTGTGGAAGCCCTCTCATAGAAAGCGAGCCAAGTTACAAAAGGCAGGAAATAAAACTTCTACTCAGTGGTGGCTGGTGCTGTTGGGTGGGCGGGCTAAAAATGCAAATGATCAATTGTTCACACTAGCAACAGCAATATCAGTTTTATAAATACTACTTCACTTGTGACAGTTTTTATCTCACACTAAATATAATTGACTTGATGTGTTAGAGTCAACCTTTCTGATGCTGTCATGCAAATGCTAAATCCAAAAAAACGTAATGCTATGTGAATAAATACTACTTTTTCTGTCACTTCACCCTCGACACCCACTGTTCGTCTGTACGTCTATGTGTTTCGCCCAAATTCAAGTGTCTGGGCTTAATAAAATTAGCGCCAATAATGGGTAATACAAGGGAGGCGGGACTTTACACACACACACAACACACACACACACACACACACACACACACACACACACACGTACAAACACACGTACAAACACACACACACACAGGCACATGTACAAACACACACACACACACACACACGCACATGTACAAACACACACACACACACACACACACACACACACACACACACACACACACGCACATGTACAAACACACACACATACGCACATGTACAAACACACACACACACACACGCACACACACACACACACACACACACGCACATGTACAAACACACACACATACGCACATGTACGAACACACACACACACACACACACACACACACACACACACACGCACATGTACAAACACACACACACACACGCACACGCACACACACACACACACACACACACACACACACACACACAGACATGCTGGGTTCACACCTCGAATCCCAAAATCTCAGTAACAAAAAAGTGCCACTGACTCCTTATCTGTCTTTTTCCCTTTCTCCTTCTCTTGGATTGAATAAAACCCACTCCTTTCTTTATCTTTCTTATCTTGTCCAATCTTTATCAATGAAACGTCGGCTGAAGTTATCCTTCGAGAGCAGACATGTCCTCCTTTCACCCGTCTACTTTTGGTTTATGTAACCCGTGTTGCCAGGCAGAGCTTGTGAATTCCAGCCAATCGGGGCAGAGTAGTTTCTCCAGCCTCTCCCTGACCCGTGGTCCCGCTGAACAGAAGGAGTTTGAAACAGTGCATCATGCTGAGACGGTATATACTCACATAGTTTGTCTCTGTCTTGTTTTGTTTTTTTCCTGCATTGTGCTTGAGTTCTCAATTATTCACCACTGAACAGACAGAGAAACAACCCCCTGCTGCTCATTTGTTTTGTACATTCTGTGACTGGGAACCAGATTTTCCATTCTCCCTAGTGTTAAATCACTATTGGATCAGAACTAGCCATTGATTTATAAGTGTTTTCTCCATAATTGGGCAGTGGAGGGGGCAAAGGCAAAGGCAATGCAATGGAAAGAAGTGTGTATTGATGGAATTGAGCTTGACTCCCAAACTGGTTAAGATGTATACATCCTTCCAGAAATGACTTTACATCCTTACACAACGTCACAGCAAAAACGCACAGTGACCTATCTTAAATCATACTGCCACTACATTTAAAAAATGAAAGGCATCACTCACACAAACAGATTTTCTCAACATACTGTACCTAATGTTCCATCTGTGCACAAACTCCTGATCTGAAAACAGAGGTCAAGATGGACCAATGGCTTCCCAGAAATGTACATTAAGTACTGTTGATTTAAATATACAAGAGCCATGTTTTATTTCAAGGTATCCATCCATCTTCTTCCTCTGATCCAGGAAAAAGCCCATTTAGGCTGGCTGTATCCGTTATGGTCATGACCTATAGCTCAAAGCCATAGGCCGTATAGCTTTGCTTTGCAGCTCAAAGTTTTTCACCATGAGCCAAAAAAAGCAAGGTATGATTCAGCAATTTCCTGTATTAGTTTCCTTCCCTTTCCCAATTTCCCCTCTACCAGGTCCTTTTCCTCTTTCTTATTACTGTTCATTTCTGGGAAACCACGCCTGCCTCACAGTAAGAAGGTCCTGGGTTCGAATCCCATCCAGGACAGGGCCTTTCTGTGTGGAGTTTGCATGTTCTCCCTGTGTCTGCGTAGGTTTTCTCCGGGTACTCCGGTTTCCCCTACCACCAAAAACATGTACAACAGTCTCCCCCAAACACACATGGGGCCATGACTCCCCTGCAAAAGAGATTTGTAATCTCAGTGGGACTTTCCTGGTTAAATAAAGGTTAAAAAAGTGGTTTGTGCAGAGGATAAAGCCAAACAAGCTTCATGATAGATGTGGTGACTAATGACAACACGCAGTAGTTTAGTTTATGAGTTCTGGGGCAGTACATGAGTTGAGAACATATTACATGAACAAAGCTCCTCCTAAAATGAATATGGAAACAATAGTTGTGTGTTGTGTGTAATGAGCTTCCTGTGTCTCTTCACATCTGGATCATTAATAAAGAATGAAAGAGGAACAGAGGAGGGGCGGCTTGAAATATGGGACACACAAAAGCACATTCTAAGATTTACACACAAATGCAACTGCACCAGGACTAAATTAGGACTGAACCCACATTAAATCCAGTATTAAGCCTGGATTAAAGCAGGAATAAACCCTACAAGGATCACACCTGAGACTAAAGAAAAAAAGAAAAAACTAAGACAAAACTAGAACTAGCCTTCAAGAAAAACCAACCATTAAACCAGAACTAAGCCAAGACTAAAAGCAATATTTAACTGAGACCACAGGCTCCACCAGTACTATCCTAGTTAAACTAGGACTTAACCAGGACTAAGGTAGCAAAGGACAAGCCTAACCCCACTATTTAACCCAAAGTAAACCAGGACTAAACCCGGGACCTAATCAACAAGACAAGACTACACCAAGACAACCTCAAGACTGAAGTAGGACTAATTCCAAACCTAAAATAGGACAAAGCCAAGAAAAAAGGGATTAATCTAAGTGTAAAATATGACTAAACACAACTAGGTCAAGACAAAACCAGGACTACACCAGGTTTAAACTGGGACTAAACCCAAGACAAAACCAGGACTAAGCCAGAAATAAAACAGGACTCAAGCATATAAGACTAAGGTTATTGTAGGCTAAGCTTGAACTAAAATGGGACAACAAAAATTAAACAAGGTCTAAACCCAAGGTCTACCTGAAACTACACAAGGCCTAAAGCCATTAATAAACCAGGACTAAACCAGAGCCAGAAAAGGAGAGGCTGCTGGGAAATAAGGACACAGCATCATGCAGCATATCCAGTGTGTGTGTGTGTGTGTGTGTCCCACATGTGTTTGTGTGTCCCAGTGCATATAAGTGTGTCTCTGGGTTCATGTGTGTGTGCGTCCTGGTGCATGCGTGAGCGTCCCGGTGCATGCGTATGTGTCTTTAGGTGCATTTGTGTGCGTCCTGTTGCATGCGTGAGCATCCCAGTGCACATATGTGCGTCTGTGTGCATGTGTGTGCGTCCCGTGCATGTATGTGCGTCCCGTGCATGTATGTGTGCGTCTCTGGGTTCATGTGTGTGCGTTCCGGTGCATGTGTGTGCATCCTGGTGCATGCGTGAGCATCCTGGTGCACATGTGTGCGTCTGTGTGCATGTGTGTGTGTCCCGTGCATGTATGTGCATCCTGGTGCATGTGTGTGTGTCTCTGGGTTTATGAGTGTGCGTCCCGGTGCAAGCGTCTGTGTTCCGGTGCATGTGAGTACGCCCTGGTGCATGTGTGAGCATCTCGGTGCATGCATGTGCATCTGTGTGCATGTGTATGCGTCCAGGTGCATGTGTGTGTGTGCGTCCCGTTGCATATGTGTGTGCATCCTGGTGCATGTGTATGCGTCTGTGTGCATGAGTTTGCGTCCCGGTGCATATGTGTGCGTCCCGGTGCATGTGTATGCGTCTGTGTGCATGAATGTGCGTCCCGGTTCATGAGTATGTGTCCCAGGGCATGTGTGTGCGTCTGTGTGCATGTGTGAGCGTCCCGTTGCATGTGTGAGCGTCCCGTTGCATGTGTGTGCGTCCCATTGGATGTGTGTGCGTCCCGGTGCATGTGTGAGCATCTGTGTCCATGTGTGTGTGTCCCGGTGCATGTGTGTGCGCGTCTCGGTGCATGTGTGTGCGTCCCGGTGCATGTGTGTGCATGTGTGTGCATGTGTGTGCGTCACGGTGCAAGTGTGTGAGCGTCTGTGTGTCCCGGTGCATGGGTGTGCGCGTCTCGGTGCATGCTTGTGCGTCCCGGTGCATGTGTGTGCGTCCTTGGTGCATGTGTGTGCGTCCCGGTGCATGTGTGTTCCTCCCGTTCCATGTGTGTGCGTCCCGGTGCATGCGAGTGTGCGTCCCGTTGCATGTGTGATCGTCTGTGTCCATGTGTGTGCGCGTCTCGGTGCATGTGTGTGCGTCCCGGTGCATGTGTGTGTGCGCCCCGTTGCATGTGTGAGCGTCTGTGTCCATGTGTGTGCGTCCCGCTGCATGTGTGTGCGCGTCCCGGTGCATGTGTGTGCGCGTCTCGGTGCATGTGTGTGCGCGTCCCGGTGCATGTGTGTGTGCGTCCCGGTGCATGTGTGTGTGCGTCTCGGTGCATGTGTGTGCGCGTCCCGGTGCATGTGTGTGCGTCACGGTGCATGTGTGTGCGTCCCGGTGCATGTGTGTGTGCGTCTCGGTGCATGTGTGTGCGCGTCCCGGTGCATGTGTGTGCGTCACGGTGCATGTGTGTGCGTCCTGGTGCATGTGTGAGTGTCCTGGTGCGGCGTGTGTTCACATTCTGAGGTGGGATTTGCACACACAAACACGCAGCACGCCCTGAAAGCAGAATAAACAACAGTTTGTCACTGTCAGCTGCTAAATTCACACAGGCAACTGCTGCGTGGAAATAAGGCACGTCAGGAAGAGCGTGAGGCCTGTCAGCGGCTCACAGAGCGGGACAGAGACCAGAAAAACAACACAGATACTCTATTTGAAAGGTTTAGGACTTAATATCAAAGAAAGATCTGTAGTGGGGGTTCTAAAACAGGCTATTCAATGAGGAACCCATAAGAAGTTTTCAGACAAAAGTCTTGAAGTCTTGTCCTCAGGTCTTGTTCCTTCTTGTGGCAGTTTTAGACAGACTTAATCACACATGCACAACCATTTCCTTAATAACCAGGTTGGTGTAATGGATGGGGCATCACAAAACATGTCCTTTGGCATTTTTAGGTGAGCAATAGGGACATAGGTAGGATTGGCTGAAGAGTTGCAGGCGAGTACAACAAGCTCACTGTAAAACAATACCATTCGGACTCAGTAATCCAGGTCTTGACACCATTACTCATGATAAACCAGCAATGTAGATGTAGCAGCCCTAAGATTCAAAGGTGTCATTTGTAACCGTTTTCATTGTCTGTGGATGAAAATGTTAGCTACTTCAACACTTTCTGCAAATTGTTCAATTCACCAAGAAGAGGTCTCACAATGATGTAATGATATAAAGTAAATCAGGATAGCTTGTGTGTCTAGTGAGCTCTTTGTCGAAAGTGTCTTGCCCAATAACCGTATAAAAAAACATTTAGTTACAGGTAAACAGCTCTACCATTTGAGCCACTGCGCCCCTAAATATACTGCCAGCAGCTATATCTGAGATATAAGTTAAACAAAGTATTTTTCATTAGATGACAGTCACATCCAACATATGTGGTGTTTTTATCTTTTTCTTGAAGCAGCATCTAAGCCAGCGCAATATGGGATTTTCTGTTTCCACCATAAATGCTGTTGACTTCCTTTTGATTTTCCTGCATCATCAGAATTAAGTGACTGCAAACAAGCCGTTCAGGCACTCTTAATCCTGCTTTCTAAGTACCAGTGTAATAACTTCTAATAATGCTGAAACCTCCTGAACACCAGAACCAAAGAAACACTAAAAACCTGAACTAGATTTTACCTCATGCCCCACTCACATAAGTCTTAATGACAGGGGAAAGGTGGCAGACTCACTTTGCTTCAGCTCAAGCTCATGTTGAGTAAGACTCCCTCTTTTTCGCTCGAAGCCCTTCAGTGTGATACAGCAGACCGTGTGTGTGTCCAGGTCTCTCTCAGCATGTACAGTACCCAATTAAAGGCCACAACCCGATTCACATTCAGCTGCTGCCTGGACCAGGTGGCTGAGGGGGTGCACACACAGAGCAGGGCTGAGGGGCAGATCAGCTCCTCTCCTTTAATTAAAACTCTAGCACGGTTGGGTCTGAAGGAGCCGGACACTTCTTTTCTGAGGTATTTCTAGGTCAGAGCTGCTGTAACATGTTCTACAGAAGCATGGTGCTGCAGTATGAGTTCCAATTTGGACAATCTGTCTCCAAACAGAGCACTTTGTCACTGCTTTTATAAGAAGACTGTGTCCAAGTATCACATGTTCTGGCAGATGCACATAAACTCATTTACGCGTTGCCCATGTTTTAACTTAGTTACGCAGCTCCACACAGTGAAAGCGTTGGCAGGTGAACGGGAGCAGCTGGTGACTCCACACACGACGAAGAAGCACATGGTACACGGTTCTGCCAAAACAGAGCTTTAGCACACGAGTCAATGAAGCATTTTTCAGTATTTAACTTTAAATTTCACCATCTCAGTAGTTGTAATAGGTCAACATTCCTTTTTTGTCATTGATCTTGTCACTGGTACAATATCAAATCATGGCTGATTTGTTTCTAAGTAAAATAGGAGCTCTTGTGCAAAACTGATGGAAAAGGTGGACTAGGCAATTGGAAAAAAGTTTATTGTTTTTTGAACAAACAGTGGCCAGTGGGGGAAAAAAACAGATTCAACTTTTGATTGGGCAAAGAAAAACATTTCAGTAACAACGATGACAGAATAGTTAAGTTTAGGATTCTTTGGGCTACTTGAATGTAGGTGGTTTATCACCTGTAGATTTCTGTGTGTTTCTGTATGTCAACACTAAAATATTAGATTACTGTCTCAAATCATAATCGGATTTAAATCAAGGGTTTAGGTCTGCTGATATTAAAATTATGTACATTTTAAGGCTGTTTTTTCTTTAAAATAAACTACTTTTCTCCAACACTAAAGTTTCAGTGTACAGCTGCTTCTGAGTCAGACCACGGACATTAATCGACGACAGGTAATGTACTAAGAACCCCTGGGACAAAGTGGGTTGTTCACTTTGTCCCATTCTTCAATTGTCGCTTTATCGTTGCTTTTTTTCATTTTAGATTTGACTTACAATATACAGTTTAAAATTCTGGGTGTGTTTAGTTATAGTTCATATTCACTTTAAGTTGTCACATTTACACATATTTCGTTTTGAGATGCTTTATTTGGTTAAAATCATTCATTTCATTTTAAAAAGTACATTTACCTACACCACCACATGTTTGAACAAAGATAAATCTATGTATTTTAATTCATATTGCTTTGTGTTTCTGCATTAGTTAAACACATGTGAATGGAACAGCAAATCTTTAATTCAGTGAAAACATCAGTGTTTAATCACCGGCTAAATGTTAGATGTCTTATACCTACCTGTGGAAGGATTAGTAATTACCTGGAAGTGTTTTTCACCTGTGGGCAGTGTATAAAAGGGAGGTGGAAATTTAGTTCCATGCTTTTTGGAAAGACATGTTAACAGTTTAAATTAGTCCAAAAGACTTAGGGTCTACCATGTTTTGTTTTGGAGATGACCGTCTGTTGATGGACCTTCTAGAGTCTGCCTCTCACTTCCACACTTTGGCCAGTGAGATGCAGCCCTACTTTCAAATTTAAGTTAAATTCCAATGTTTTGTCTTCATTCTCCAACGCTGACCTCAGAAAACCTTCTTTGAGTAAATGCACTGTTTATGTGCCTGATTTCTGTATTGTCACTGTTCAAAACATAATCAGCAAATATCTGTCCTGATCTCAGTCTGCTCTTCTCTCACTGTCTGTGTTGCTGTATAATTTCTCAGCTTGAGGAGAGGTGCTGTTCACATCTTCTCTTGTGAGCTGATTGTCTCGGCTTGTTCCCGCTCGTGGAGCCAGGTGACATGCAAATGCACACTCTCTCATTTGCATGTTCAAAGTGAAATGAGGATATTGTTGTTGTGTTGGAGCTCACTTCATTTTCACTGAGTTCATGCTACATTTTATTCTAGAGATTTTTTTAAAAAAAGGGGATCATTTTCAAAGTGTGAAGCAAACCTGACTTTGAGGAAGTCCCTGTTAATGCCACTGGAAAATAATGTGATATTTAAAATTATTATTTGGTTCAGTGCATCTGTTCTCGATGAAGCTGTATGTGTTGAAAGTCCTGAGAGGAATAAGGCTGATTGATCTATTTGCTCTCTTACAAAGAGAATATATATTTTTTAAACAAAGCAGTAATTGAAGAGGGTCATCCCTGAAAAGTGCAGTCATGTTTTAGCCAGATTCTTCAGTTTTTTGGCAGCAGCACATGACTTTACCTTCAACATTTGACAAAGCAGGATCCAGGAGAGCTATGCCTGCTACAAAGTGACAAGCTACTTTGTTTAAAAAATTAACAGACTGCAGTGTTTAGCTCCCATTTTTGGAAAGTCCATCCGTTATCTTCCTCTTTTCCGGGGCTGGGTCATGGGTGCTGCAGTCTAAGCAGAGACACCCAGACTTCCCACTCCCCAGACACTGCCTCCAGCTCCTCTGGGGGAATACCAATACCAAGGCGTTCCCAGGCTGTATACCGGTCTTCCCCGGGGCCTCCTCTCACTGGGACGCACCTGGTACACCTCCAGGAAGCATCCAGAACAGATGCCCAAGACCCCAGGTGAGAGAGATAGACCAGTAAATTGAAAGTGTCGCTTTCTTTATCACAACACAGTTACAGCAACTGCATTTCTGCAGAAGACCCCTTTTGGAAAGTGGAACGCATAATCAGGACCAAAGTAGAACAGCACAACAAGCTTTTTTGCAAAACGTCAGACCCCTTACTTTAATGGACTCTTACCTGACCTGAGGCTTTTTTTAATTCTATAGAAATGCATATAAGGAACAATATCTTATTTAGAAACACCTTGCATGATGTCACCCTTTACGTAGTACTGCTCAGTTTTGATGCCTAAACGTGAAGTGTTCATAATGTTATGGCTTGTCCTTATATACCACTGTTACTGTTTTGACTCAACACACCTACAGTAAAATCTTTATGTTGTTTCAACGTGACTCAAAAGGAACAATACAAAATCAGAACAACTGAGAATAATTCTGACAAAAACTCACAGGTCTCTAGAGTTCAAAAGCACTGGGGATATTTAAGATATATGTGGGACAACTCAGTTCTCTGTCCCGTCAGCACGAAACCTCACAGAAATCCAACGAACATGGAAAGAGCACCTGAATCAGCTGAGAGAGCGATTACTCTGTGTCACAGTGAAGACCTAACTGTGTCAGACTCGTGTCAAAAACTGCTGTATCTGTTTGCACTAATCAGGAAATGTGCACACATGCCTTTTTAATCAGATTCATGCAGCTGAGCATGGATTAGTATAATTCATCTCAATCCTCACAGGACTCTGAATGTACCTGGTTTCCACATCTCTTTTTCAAATGGAGACAGCTTTGCCGCAGGCTAAGTATTATTTTATATTTTTGTGGCTACATCCACACTGATCTATTTTCTAAAAAAATTTGTAAAAAAAAAAAAAAAAAAAAAAAAAAAAAAAAACACATTTGATTACAATGAAAACACACCAAATGTTTTTTGTTCATTCACAATTAAACTTAAAATTGTTAGCAATGCGAGCTAACAGTGTAAACTTTATTGTAGTTTGAATGTATTTTTTTTTTTTAAATATGCTTTCTTTTAAAGTTTTAAAACTTAAGTGTGTTTTATGCAACAGTCATGACCCTGTCCCAGAATCCTCAAGCTTCAAAAGTGAGTTCTCCAGTAACGTTCTCAACCGCGCTGTGCCCTTTATTCACACTTCTACTATCTGTAGAACTATCTGCTAAAAAAAAATAAAAAAAAATAAAATAATCAGCAACAGTTTAGCAAACATTGGGGGAAAAAAAAAAAAAAAAAAAAAAAAAAAAAAGACAGCATTGTGTTTGGCCTTGTTCTGATCATAATGATAGTTACAGAGAAGACTGATACCACTTTGGGCCCTTGTTCACCTTGTAATATCCATATTTTGAGGACGTGCTTTTGTGACAAGGCATATACTTTACTAAGTATTTAAGAATTGCCAAAGCAGATTTCAGATAAAGATGAGGGAGGAACATTATGAGTCAGGCCGGTATGGTACATATTTAAAAGGGACAAAGTGTCTCAAATGAGCATCGTTTCCACAGACAGAGCTATAGGTGCAGTTCGGTTTCCATTTACTATTACAACTGTGACACCACTAAACCTTTTCATTCAAAACCAACCTGTTCTAAATCAAACCACTCAGGTGAAAGGAGACTTTAGAGTGCACCTGCCTGGATTAAAATGCAGTCCCACACTCGAGTCTGAAGGAGGAGTCCGGTGAGTCTTGGGAGACTTGAGAGTGGAGAACAGAGACTGTGGTCTAAGCTGCAGAATCAAACCAGAGCCAGGTTCGTTCAGAGCAGAAGACTGTCAGAGGTAAAAGGAAATGCTCAGACCATAAACTGTGGGAAAAGAAGCGAATGGAAACACATAAACCCAGGCGAGAAACATCCATTAATCTTCTTCACTTTGTGACCATTTGTCACCAAAAAAAAAAAAAAAAAAAAAAAAAAAAAGGGTAGTATGTTATAAACCAAACACTAAAATAAAGTGCAAATAAAAGGTTTGAACCAAATTGTTGACAAATCAGAGCGTTATTGAGTAAAAACTAACTCCTGTCATCTTTGTCCCACTCCGAGCTGTGACATCAGAGTGAGCTTCAGCTGGAGATGGGTTAGTGATTGTTGTCAGGTCAAAGGTCCTCAGGAGGCAGTGAATGTCTGTGTAATACACTGTGGAGCTGCTGTAGTACCGTCTGCAGGTTAATGAAGGGCTCAATTACCTGAACCACAGGGAGCTGCCCACTGCTCTCCATAAAAATGAAGCACGTGATTTAAGAGGGTCAGCATTTACCACCAGCCAAGTACTGCTGCTGCTTGTTTTTCCTTTTTACCAAGATGAAAAGGGCAACAGATACAAATGTACTTAATGTACCTCTTGTAACATCTGCATGGTGCACCAGAGACAGAGGGTCACATTTACTTCCCTTTAGTCGCCATGTTCAGGTACAAGCAAAGAAATACAGTCTTAGTAGTCTTTCCTCAAACAATGTAATAAAAGAATAATTGTGTTTAATATGTTTCTAATGGACTTCAGTTCTACTTAAGCCTCATGTTTACCTTTAACAGAAGGAGTACAAATGCTAAGAAGCTGTAGCCTTCACACCTATTTTACCTTAAAGACTTTAATGATATTGATGTTATAGTTACTGTAGAACATAACAGTCCTACACGTCCAGATACTTGCAGCTCATAGCCTTTAGCTGGTTTAACTGACAGCACACATAAAACTAAATAATGAATAAACCATTAACGGTGCCTGCTTTAACTTTCAGGGTCAAAATATTCATTGTGGTAATGTTTTTTCTGCAAACAGTAAAGATATTTTTACATCGTTATGCATTTTATATTCATACAAAACACCAGTCAGAGACAAAAATACGAGCTACTCCTTGTACTGCTTTGATTAATAGTTAAATTAAATGTAATTTAAACTGAGAGTCACACAGTCTTCTTTAACACAGTGTTCAATTGGAGACAAATGAAAATGAACGGTTCAGGTCAGATCTCTGGGTTCAGTGTCAAAAACTGGACCCATTTCACAAAATAACTCAGTTTAAAAACGTCCACTCCCATACACTTCTCTGAAACAGGCTGGTAGCCGTCCTTTCACACCCTTTTTCTTTCACTTTGGTGAGTCACGATCACAGCCCTGTTAACAAACAGCCCTATAGACACACCTGACACACACATAAACACACAAACACACACGGAGCCTCGGTCGAAGCCCCAGATGGCCATAAATCGTCTTTTATGAGCCGGACCTGATGAAAGCTTTTCCCTGGACACTGTGTATTTTTTGCCTCATGGCAGACAGTTGGTTTATTTCTCCACAGCCCACCACCTTTATGTGCCATCTCTATCATTGTGCCCCGACACGGACCAGACACAACACAGAGCCGTATCAAATAAATATGAATTATTCACATCACCCAGAGGCAGGTGCACAGCCCAATGAAGCCAAAAGTCTGCACATTCAAATTACAAACACTGCGGTAATGGGCCAAAGATGAAGGTTATTGGGGCATTATTGTTGTCAGTTTGATCATAGAAGTAAATGCAATGCAGAACCCAACAATGACTTGATTTTACTCATAAGTCTTTTTCAGTTTTATTGCAAAGCCATAAAAGCCACATCAGTGAGCCACAGCGAGGACCGAGGTGTTTCTCTCTCACGACACAGTCACCCATTATGTCTTTTTATGTGTTCAAATCAATGCTTTTTACATTGAGAGGCATAGATCATCATGCTGTCTTTATACTGTAAAAAGAGAATATGTCTAATCATGTTCTTGGACGTAGTCACTGAGGTATTGTACAAAGCCAAAACTGTTTTGGGGCTTTTCAGACTAACTAAAGGCCCTCGACACGGTTTAGCTCAGGAAAGACATGGACATGATTTGGAACAGTCCTCAATGCGTTTTATTCTGGTAGTTTCCCTTTTAAAACAAAAGGTGATGCAGTTAAAGGAAACACAAAGTCTGATTTATTATTGTTTGTTTTTTAAAACGTGAGATAATTAAAATCAATAAATCATAAACGTTTGCCCCTGGAGGGATGTAGAACTTGGCCTTAGTCTTATACCAGACTCTTTTGTAAAAGTCTTGTGTAACCCTTCTAATTAAAACTAGTAACTTAAAAAAAAAAAAGTAATAAACAACTCAACATCAAATCATTTGAAGAGAAGAGGGATGTCTTCAGAGTTTCAGGTTCTGGGCAGAGGCTCGTCATATCCATCCAGGATCCAATCCAGAGTATTTCTAATCGACATAAGAAACCGTCTTACTGCCTCTCCGGTTTGTGTTTCTCACAGCATCAGGTATTTTCTTAAAGCCCGTGAAGGAGATTGTGACACGGCCTCTCTGCTTCGCGGTCGGAGTGTAAGAGAAAAACAAAAGATTCTGTCAAATGCTCGAGAAGGAGTAACTAATTTACTTATGAGAAATAGGAAGGTCATTATTGACTAACGTAGTCGTGAAAAACAGGATGTCAACTCAGAAAAAAAAAAAAAAAAAAGAATTAACACTTCCTCTTGCCAAAATGAAATGTTTTTCAAAATAAAAAAGCATAAAGACATTAAAGTAAATAAGGCATGTTTTCCCTACTGGGTTTAACCTGGTCTTGGTGCGGATGCCAAGGTCCAACCAAGATCACAGACAGAAATTTTTTGTCTATTTTTGGGATTGAATGAAAACAGCAACCATTTTATATTCACTTAAAAATCATGCTTTTGCTCCTTCAACAAACACTGACCTCCGTGAGTCTGGACCTGGTCTAAGACTGGACTAACTCTGTCTCCATGAGTCTGGACCTGGTCTAAGACTGGACTAACACTGTCTCCTTCACAAACACTGACCTCCGTGAGTCTGGACCTGGTCTAAGACTGGACTAACTCTGTCTCCTTCAAACACTGACCTCCGTGAGTCTGGACCTGGTCTAAGACTGGACTAACTCTGTCTCCTTCACAAACACTGACCTCCGTGAGTCTGGACCTGGTCTAAGACTGGACTAACTCTGTCTCCTTCACAAACATTGACCTCCATGAGTCTGGACCTGGTCTAAGACTGGACTAACTCTGTCTCCTTCAAACACTGACCTCCATGAGTCTGGACCTGGTCTAAGACCGGACTAACTCTGTCTCCTTCAAACACTGACCTCCATGAGTCTGGACCTGGTCTAAGACCGGACTAACTCTGTCTCCTTCAAACACTGACCTCCATGAGTCTGGACCTGGTCTAAGACTGGACTAACTCTGTCTCCTTCAAACACTGACCTCCATGAGTCTGGACCTGGTCTAAGACTGGACTAACTGTGTCTCCTTCAAACACTGACCTCCATGAGTCTGGACCTGGTCTAAGACTGGACTAACTCTGTCTCCTTCAAACACTGACCTCCGTGAGTCTGGACCTGGTCTAAGACTGGACTAACTCTGTCTCCTTCACAAACACTGACCTCCATGAGTCTGGACCTGGTCTAAGACTGGACTAACTCTGTCTCCATGAGTCTGGACCTGGTCTAAGACTGGACTAACTCTGTCTCCATGAGTCTGGACCTGGTCTAAGACTGGACTAACTCTGTCTCCTTCACAAACACTGACCTCCGTGAGTCTGGACCTGGTCTAAGACTGGACTAAACCTGCTCCTTCACAAACACTGACCTCCATGAGTCTGGACCTGGTCTAGGACTGGACTAACTCCGTCTCCTTCATGAGTCTGGACCTGGTCTAAGACTGGACTAACTCTGTCTCCTTCAAACACTGACCTCCGTGAGTCTGGACCTGGTCTAAGACTGGACTAACTCTGTCTCCTTCAAACACTGACCTCCGTGAGTCTGGACCTGGTCTAAGACTGGACTAACTCTGTCTCCTTCACAAACACTGACCTCCGTGAGTCTGGACCTGGTCTAAGACTGGACTAACTCTGTCTCCTTCACAAACACTGACCTCCATGAGTCTGGACCTGGTCTAAGACTGGACTAACTCTGTCTCCTCCATGAGTCTGGACCTGGTCTAAGACTGGACTAAACCTGCTCCTTCACAAACACTGACCTCTGAGTCGAGACTGGGCTGAAACGCAGTGCCCATGAGTTGCTGCACTGCTCTTTGCTCTGAGCCTCTGGTGATTTGACACGTCTCTGGAGAAAGACTGAAAGACGAGAGCAGGGTGTGATGGAGAGGTCTGTGGAGCTTTGACACTGCACTGAGCCTCAGACGGACTTCGAGAGCAGGCATAGATAAAGAGAGGAGCAGGGGATCGACACAGAGGCTGATAAACGCTGAGTTCAGGGTGAGGCGAGAGCGACTTGATTAAACAAGAAGAAAAAGGAGCACCGGTGGAAGAGATCAATCTGAAGGGAGCGAAAGAAGTGGCCCTAAAACACTTTAAGGGCACAGCTCTGTCTTCTTCTGTAATTCGCCAGCAGCTCTCTCCGACATTGAGCCGGGCTATAAAATATTCCTTTGTCTCTTTCATCCACTTTTCTCTCTTGCACTTTGTTCCTTCTCTTATAGATCTGTAGAAACCTGCACTCAATAAAAAACAGACCCTTAAAGCAACTCTATACAACTTTATTTATCTTGAAACTTCAGATTTTTGTTTGCATGTGACTGGAAAATATTACATCTTCCATCACCTTCTTACAGCATTTCTTTAAAAACAGACCTAAATATGGCAGCTAACACTAGTTAAATAAAATGACTCAATGAATCCAGCCGAATAAGTGATCCTGGAGCGAGGAGGACTGTCGGCTGCCAGCTGTGTCCTATTGAAGACACTGCGTTTTCTTCCAAGGGCACACTTTATAAAGAAACGTCCTTCAGAGAGACGGAGGTTAAAGAAAAAACACCTGACAACATGCAGGCTTTATTTTTATTTTATTTTTCCAGCACCACCAGGATAACCTCGCCAACTCCACAGAGCCCTAGAACAACACCGTCAGCTGCATATAAACTGCTTTATCTTCTACTCAGTCTGACCATTTACACCGTCACGCTCACGTTAGCTTGGAGTATGGACCATTTTTCTAGTGACACTGCAACAATTTACCGAGCTACAGCCAGAAACACAGGCACAAGGTTTCAAAATAAAGGCTCACTAAATTCATAGCACTGTGATTTAAACATGACCCAATGCACCAGGACTTGGAGTTTTTTTTTATTATTTATACAAAGATTCCATTAGTCTTTTTCACAGTAAGGGCTATTCTTCCTGGGCTCAGAATTTAAACAACATCTCACTTTGTAGTTATTTAATATTGGTCTTTATTGACCCAGTCTGTTTATTTTCTGTTTAAAACTGTAAAATAAGCCTCTGAAGTGACAACACACCCGTCACATTAACCAGTGAGCAGAGAAGCGGTCTTTTGTAGCAGGTCTTCCAGATACGTACAGTCACAAGATCTCTGTTCTGCTGCAGAGACGCCAACCAGTTCACTAAATGTAATGCAATAAAATGCCTTTACCTAGCTAAATGTAGGGCAACTGATTTTATAATGTAAAGTCAAGGCAAAAAATCTTTTCACTTTATAAACACAATGCTCTTGTATTTCTTTTGCGTGAGGCCATTACTTTGGGAACAGCTTGACAAGTGGCTTTTGAAAAAGGGCAAGCTGCATAATGTATCTCACTGAAATGTCCTCTGGGGAGGGTTTTTTAATGGCTACAAACAACAAACAACAAATGAGGAGGAGGGAGGAGGCGCGTGCCCCTCAGCGCTCTGTCCACACCTCCTTAATTTGATCCCAACGTCAAGTCAAACTGCACAACTCCTGAGCTCTCACCCTTCGGCAAATCAAAAAGTTCCACATCATTAGCAGCTGAAGGTTGCCGCACTGTTAATGAGAGCTCCAATTAGCCTTTACTTAGACACCGACGGAGCCCCGACTCAGGCAAACCACATGAGTTTTACACTTTTCACTACAGCAGGAAGATTTGATGTGATGCTTTCATTGGATTATGACAAACTGTCCCGGCTGTCACTGTGGCACAAACTGCTTTAAATGACGAAAAGCATATATTAAAAAAATAAATAAAAAAATGTGTGAATGTGACACTTTGCTGTTATAGCTTATAGTTGAGGCACCCCTGATAGAAGGACACATTGTTTGATTTATCTCATAATTACTGGCACATACACTGCAAAGTTTACTCTCTCAATATGATAAAGGTAGTAGTTTTAACAAGAACTATTTTAATCAGAAAACAGATGAAGCAGGAAAGTGAGAGCTCGTCTAAAGGCTCATTTATGCTCTCATGCATTTGGTTACAGACGGAGCCTTCTGTCAATAGGCTGCGTTAATTTGGTCCAACGGAACAGTTCATGCGGTGGCCACAGGGGGCAGTGAGGAGCTCTACTCAAAAGTTGAAGCAGGAGACAATGGCATAACTTTTAGAGAAGCGACTGAGGATGCTTCAAAAGTTACAGCTGGTACAAGATATCAAAACATTCAAAAGTGTTGAAAACTACATCCATGGTCACTTTCTCACATGAAATGAGAAAAACAGATTCCTCGTCCTCAAGACCACGTCAGACCACTTCCTCAGACCAATGATGTTTTTGCCTCTTTAACATATACTGTATATTATTAAAAAAGCTCCTCTAGTGTTGCATGTTTGTTGTTTTAGTTCTTATTTTCTTAAATCTTTAACTCCGTCTATCAGATCATTGAACCAGGAAAACCAAAGTTAACATATATAACACCTGGAAGTACAAAGGCTGAGACAATAACCCTTGTTTGTAACAGACGGATGTAATGAGTGTGTTCAGGGAGCATAAATGAGCATTAATGCAGACTTGGGGGAAAAAACAGAAGGTGTGAATACAACAAGTCAAGCTGGTCATCTGTGTCCACAGAAAGAGACAGCTTAAAATAAAAGATGTTACATAAGTACCAGGTGTCATTTAACTTCTGTATCTTTTCTAAAATATCACGACTGACAGAATGTTGCCAGATCAGGCAGGCTTTTTAAAGAAAATGTCAGTCATTCGGCTCAAAATGCCTCATATTAATCATATTTAGGATAAACTGGGATAAAGACCACCCCTAATCTCTCAGAGAAGATGGTTGTGTGACCCATCCACCGACCCAACCACTTTTTGATTTTAAAAAAAAAACTTGTTGCGATCTGTAGTACACATTGTGTTTTGTCTCCTTCAGTGGATTTAATGCATGTCTTTAACAATGTGACTCAGGATCAATTTAGTCTAATATAGAAATATTAAAAGTGTACTGTAACTTTCCACAATAACACAGGACAAAGATACACCAGAGAACATACAGCCACAAATCCACTTCTGTCTTGCTCAGATCAAATAAACCCCCAACTCAGTGCTTTACAACAAGGACTTTTGTCCATAGCAACTGCTAATAGCAAGCATTTTTTGCCCGCAGGTAGCACTACATTATATATTTACAGCTCCAAAATGCTCAGCCACTCTCTTCTAATGGGCTCTTGTGATTTAGGAAAGGTCTAGCAGGCACAAAGCTCTGGAGGGATTTACTGGGCTCAGGAGAGGAGCTGGTCAGCAACGAGAACCGCTCTGACGCTGCTTCATCAAATTCTGCTCAATTTTCTTTCTGCAGCAGCAGTGCCACCAAATCCAAAACGTCAGATCCCGAAGTCCAACCTCAACAAAAGTGATCAAACAGTTGATTAATGGCACAACGCAATTGCAATTAGTCCAGAGACTGTCATGGCCAATGGCCCAGGAACAGGAAGACTCCCACGCAAACCCCAGACACAGGCAGAGAATTCAACAAAAGTTCATTTAAGGACAAGGTAATAAAATAAAATCCAGGAAAACAGAATTAACCAAGGCTAAAGTCTGAGCGTAAAAATCTAGAACAATAAATACAAGAAAAACAGGCAGAGGATCCAAAGACGGGAAATACAGGGACAAAACAGGCTAGGGCTCCAAGACTTAAAAAACAAGCCAAAAGAACAGGCTAGGACAACCCACAGACCATACTTAAGATTAGAAAGCCAACGACCTTGCACTGAGATACAAGACAAACAGGTATATATAGACACAGACAACAAGGGACAGGTGAAGCACATTAGGGCAGGCCGGTAATCACACAGGAGGGAAAGACACAAGGCAGGAAGTCAAGCAAAGACACAGACAGGGTTAAGACATCTCAAAGTAAAACCCAAGAACTCACATACAGACTTGAAACAAAATCAGATAAAATGACTACTAAGAACATAAACTCAGAAACAAAAACCGAGACAGATACACTGACAAAACAAACTGACTACTTCCACAGGACTGGAACTCAAATACATCATAAATCAAAAATCAAATACAATAAAAATGACATCAGCTACAAACAGACACAGAAGGCATTAACAAAACAAAACCTGACAGAGACTTTCACACACTCATAATAACATTAAGTTAAAGAGAAAATAAATAAAAGTAGAATAAATATCAGTAACCCCAATTAAAAACCAATTGAGATGGGCAAAACCTGCATACATAAATTAAACTCAAGTACAAATAAAGTACCATCTACAGTAAACCATAGAAACATAACTGGTCTAAAGTGTATGTTTACAGCTGCTTGGTAAAAATGCAACAACCCTTGACCATTTTTTGTGTGATCTATGTCCTCACGTGTGACGAATAGTAATGGAGTAATCTGGCTTTCTCCATTAGCTGTTGCTAATGAAAAGTTGCCACGAGATAACAAAGTGTCTCCGTCGCAAAAGTAAATACAAGTTGTGGAGTTGTAGCTTAGCTCTGGATGTGGAGGAGCAGTACCGTTAGTCCTTCTCCATGGCCTCACCGAACTTCTACCAGACCCGAGTTTTAGCCGGCGCAGTCGCTCACATACGAGCCCCAACCGGGGCCTGGCTCCAGGGTGGGTAGGTAGCTCCTAGAAGTTATGTGACTTTATTTAAAACTATTATTATTCTATTTTTGTTTTTAATACATGAAGCATTGCTGTCTTTTCTTATGGTTTCCTTTTATTCAGAAATATAAGTTGTTTTTAGAGATGCCCTGTAACCATTTCTCCCAGAACAGGAATAATCATTTAAAACAAAAAGCAAAATTGAGTACAAAAATATGTGTATCTAATATCTATAATAAATTCTATTTATGATAGTTACATCAATGCCCTAACCTTCATGTAATTCTGTGTGTTACTTCTTTTGAAGGAAAGGTTTTGTGCCTCTTCACTTTCCACATTATTAATATTAATATTAATATTAATATTATTAATATGGATTAATTTTATTCATCAAAACAAATTAATAAGTTGAGTGTTTTTTATTTTAGATTAGAACAGGTTTGGATTAGGACAAATTTTTGTTGGATTTTAACAGGTTTTATTTGGATTTTAACATGTTTTAGTTGAATTTGAACAGGTTTTAGTTGGATTTTAACAGGTTTTAGTTGGATTAGGACAGAGTTTAGTTGGATTTGAACAGGTTTTAGTTTAGATTAGGTAGATTCGGTAGATTTTAGGTGATTTGAATGGGTTTTTACTGCATCTCTATAGAGCTCTGATTGTTTTTTCTGTTGTTGTGTTATTGAAAACATTTTTGTCCAGTTTGTTTTATAGTTTACTTCACAATTCTGTCTAAACTACGCTGGCCCAGCAGTGCATAACACAATGACATTAAAAAAGCACACATAAACTCACAACATTAAGCCACAACACAACAAAAATGCTCCAGACCACTGAGGGGCAGTGTTGACATTTAAAACACATATTTCCTCAGAACGCCACATAAAAATGATGTGTTTGATCTGATCTAAATACATGTAACATTTTCATGAACGCCCACTGATTATGTAAACTTTTATAAAATCTCTTTGAAACCCTCTGTGCGTGGCCTCCCTTTTGGAGACCGGGTTTATTGCCTGCACCGTGCTGGACACTGGAGTGATTCTTGACCTTTAAACATACAATGAAAGTCTATTCTCTCATTTTTGGAAGCTGTATTGTGTGAACCATTTCCTTTTATTGCTTTGACATTTGGCCGTGTCAGTTTTTTAGAGGTCAACACTCGAGTGGCCCCCAGTGCTCACAGTGAACAGTCGACTTTTCATTCTTTCACGGTGAAGCTCTTTGTCACATAGTCTGTGGTATTTCTAAAACAGTAAACGTGGTTTGATCTAGTGTTCGGTCCGGCAGGTTTTAGTTGAATTTGAACAGATTTTTGTTGAATTTGAACAGGTTTTAGATGGATTTGAAGCAGTGGATTTGAAAAGGTTTTAATTGGATTTGAACAGGGATTAGATAGATTTGCAGCAGTTTTAGATGGATTTAAACAGGTTTAAGTTGGATTTGAACAGGTTTCAGATGGATTTGAACAGGTTTTATGGCTTTATGGTGTTGTATGTACTTTTTTGGCAAGATTCAGTTCTGGAAGTGCAGATCTCTATTTCCCTCTGTACGCTCATCCTTTTTAGAGCATGTGAACAGCTATGGCAGCCCTGCAGGGAAACAGTACCAGCGCAAAACAGGAACGCATAAAGAAAAGTGAATCAAACTGAATGTGGGGTTAGGGTTGAGACCAGGAATAGCAAAAAGAAAACGGGGGTAGTGGCACTTTAAGGTGAAACTATAGAGCTTTGTACTCGAGGCCACTGCACAAAGCCATTTTCAGAGGCCACTAATCAAAACAAACGGTTGTGGTGCTGCTGTTTATCTGCATCATGCTCCAAAGTACTCAAAAAAAGAAGGGCTAAATGGAGACAGACGACAGTGACGGCTGCAAGGAGACGGTACCTCAAAAAATAGCGTGTATCTGAAGTGTCAACTGACCTGAAATCTTTTATTAACAAGCTGCCGGTAATAACAAGAGCTAATCACAGCCACAGCTCATGCATAAGTCTTAATAATTACACTTACCGGAGTAAAAATGTCTGGAGCACACGACTAAATATGCTGGGATGCTGGAGAAACTTATGTCAGTGCATCTCACAGCCACAACCCACGCTAGGTGTCTCCGCTTAGTAACTTCCGTTACTTGGGCTCCCTTGTGTTGCTTCCAGGTAAGAACACTAAAAAACAACAGTTCGTTTTTTGATCTCTTGATCAGGGCCCCGAGGTGGAAGTGGTGTCTAACCACAAGTACCTGGGTGCAGTTTGACAATAAGATGAACTGGAGAACCCAAATGGAGGCCGTGTACAGCAAGGGACAGAGTCCACTTTATTTTTTAAGAAGGCTGAGGTCATTTAATATCTGCCAACCCTCGCTGAGGAGCATCTACATACGGAAGTGGCCAGTGCAATGTTTTTGCTGTGGCTTGAGAGAAAGTGTTTGCACTGCAGACAGGAACACAGTAAATAAACGTATTAAAAAGGCAAGCTCTGTGGTTAGTTCTGGACTGGATACAATTTAACAAGTGACAGAGGGAAGAATCCCGAATCCCCACTGCACGCCCATGAGGTGATCCATCGCAGCGCTTTTAGTCAAAGACTCAAAGCGCCGAAGTGCAAGTGTGAGTGCTTTAGGAAGTCGTTTTTATCTGCTGCTATTAGATTTTTTAATGCACAATGATAAATTGACTTGATGATGAATGTTTGAGTGAAACTGATGTTGCTTTGTTGTTGTTGTTTTGTCTGTGTCAAAGCTGCCCCCAACAATTTTAATTTTAATTTCCTGAAAAGCATTAATAAAGTATCTATCTATCTATATATCTATCTATAACACAACAGGTTTCGCTGTCATCGTGACGTCACATTTTAATGTTCTATTTTGATAAAGTAGTTTCTTGAGGTAGTTACTGAGTTATTGTGCCATTTCATCAGGCCTTTATTCAATTCTGGAGGACATTACTGAGGTTATAAATGATAATGATGAGATGACTGAGAAAGGACACCTGCATCTTTTTTTTTTAAATCTTCATCATAAAGCAGCTCATTAATATGGACGACTCCGAGACAAGCATCAAAACATGACCTTGAGAGTTTATGTGAAGACGTTTTCCCCTTGGTGCACTTCAAACCTCTCTGTTTGATCTGATAAACATGAAGCGTACATCTCACTGTTTCAGAATTATCTTTAAAAGACTTTGTAACTGCTGCGGTTTATTTAGCACTGAATTTTGTCATATCTTATTTAGTTGACTTGACTTTGAATTACCCTTTGCTGCATTAGAACATGAAATGAAATCAAAAACTTAGAGGTTATTGATAGGCTAACATAGATATAGTATATTTAAATGAGCACCACATAACTGTTAGCCTAAAATATATGTTCTCTTTCTCAAAAAAAGGGAGCAGAAATAGGCCGATATACAGAGTTGTATTTGTTTAAAAAACACTAAAATATCCCACCGTTTCAGAAGACATTTCCTTTCTTCCAAACATGTCACTCTAATAGTCTCTGCTTGTAACAAATAATGTCCAGGAATAATGTGCTTCTGTTTACAACACAGTCTTTAGAGGGATCAGCGCCCTCTACTGGCTAAAGGTTATGTATTGTCTCTTTAAGTTATTACCTAGTGAAGAGTGGTCGATAAAAGGGTTTAACTTTGAGTTACCAGCATTTGAAAAATAGATCCAGACTTTACATCAGACTTTACATCATCTTTTATTTCAGAGTTAATAAGAGTGTGAACAGTTTGTGTGTAGTCTTCTGTCTGAGGGAGGAGTGTGAACAGTTCGTGTGTAGTCTTCTGTCTGAGGGAGGAGTTCGAACAGTTTGTGTGTAGTCTTCTGTCTGAGGGAGGAGTGTGAACAGTTCGTGTGTAGTCTTCTGTCTGAGGGAGGAGTTCGAACAGTTTGTGTGTAGTCTTCTGTCTGAGGGAGGAGTGTGAACAGTTTGTGTGTAGTCTTCTGTCTGAGAGAGGAGTGTGAACAGTTTGTATGTAGTCTTCTGTCTGAGGGAGGAGTGTGAACAGTTCGTGTGTAGTCTTCTGTCTGAGGGAGGAGTTCGAACAGTTTGTGTGTAGTCTTCTGTCTGAGGGAGGAGTGTGAACAGTTTGTGTGTAGTCTTCTGTCTGAGGGAGGTGTGTGAACAGTTTGTGTGTAGTCTTCTGTCTGAGGGAGGTGTGTGAACAGTTTGTGTGTAGTCTTCTGTCTGAGGGAGGAGTGTGAACAGTTTGTATGTAGTCTTCTGTCTGAGGGAGGAGTGTGAACAGTTTGTATGTAGTCTTCTGTCTGAGGGAGGAGTGTGAACAGTTTGTATGTAGTCTTCTGTCTGAGGGAGGAGTGTGAACAGTTTGTGTGTAGTTTTCTGTCTGAGGGAGGAGTGTGAACAGTTTGTATGTAGTCTTCTGTCTGAGGGAGGAGTGTGAACAGTTCGTGTGTAGTCTTCTGTCTGAGGGAGGAGTGTGAACAGTTAGTTTGTAGTTTTCTGTCTGAGGGAGGAGTGTGAACAGTTCGTGTGTAGTCTTCTGTCTGAGGGAGGAGTGTGAACAGTTTGTGTGTAGTCTTCTGTCTGAGGGAGGAGTGTGAACAGTTTGTATGTAGTCTTCTGTCTGAGGGAGGAGTGTGAACAGTTTGTGTGTAGTCTTCTGTCTGAGGGAGGAGTGTGAACAGTTTGTGTGTAGTCTTCTGTCTGAGGGAGGAGTGTGAACAGTTTGTGTGTAGTCTTCTGTCTGAGGGAGGAGTGTGAACAGTTTGTGTGTAGTCTTCTGTCTGAGGGAGGAGTGTGAACAGTTTGTGTGTAGTCTTCTGTCTGAGAGAGGAGTGTGAACAGTTTGTATGTAGTCTTCTGTCTGAGGGAGGAGTGTGAACAGTTCGTGTGTAGTCTTCTGTCTGAGGGAGGAGTTCGAACAGTTTGTGTGTAGTCTTCTGTCTGAGGGAGGAGTGTGAACAGTTTGTGTGTAGTCTTCTGTCTGAGGGAGGTGTGTGAACAGTTTGTGTGTAGTCTTCTGTCTGAGGGAGGAGTGTGAACAGTTTGTATGTAGTCTTCTGTCTGAGGGAGGAGTGTGAACAGTTTGTGTGTAGTCTTCTGTCTGAGGGAGGAGTGTGAACAGTTCGTGTGTAGTCTTCTGTCTGAGGGAGGAGTGTGAACAGTTTGTGTGTAGTCTTCTGTCTGAGGGAGGAGTTCGAACAGTTTGTGTGTAGTCTTCTGTCTGAGGGAGGAGTGTGAACAGTTTGTGTGTAGTCTTCTGTCTGAGGGAGGTGTGTGAACAGTTTGTGTGTAGTCTTCTGTCTGAGGGAGGAGTGTGAACAGTTTGTATGTAGTCTTCTGTCTGAGGGAGGAGTGTGAACAGTTAGTTTGTAGTCTTCTGTCTGAGGGAGGAGTGTGAACAGTTTGTGTGTAGTTTTCTGTCTGAGGGAGGAGTGTGAACAGTTAGTTTGTAGTTTTCTGTCTGAGGGAGGAGTGTGAACAGTTTGTGTGTAGTCTTCTGTCTGAGGGAGGAGTGTGAACAGTTTGTGTGTAGTCTTCTGTCTGAGGGAGGAGTGTGAACAGTTTGTGTGTAGTCTTCTGTCTGAGGGAGGTGTGTGAACAGTTTGTGTGTAGTCTTCTGTCTGAGGGAGGAGTGTGAACAGTTTGTATGTAGTCTTCTGTCTGAGGGAGGAGTGTGAACAGTTTGTGTGTAGTCTTCTGTCTGAGGGAGGAGTGTGAACAGTTTGTATGTAGTCTTCTGTCTGAGGGAGGAGTGTGAACAGTTCGTGTGTAGTCTTCTGTCTGAGGGAGGAGTGTGAACAGTTTGTGTGTAGTCTTCTGTCTGAGGGAGGAGTGTGAACAGTTTGTGTGTAGTCTTCTGTCTGAGGGAGGAGTGTGAACAGTTTGTATGTAGTCTTCTGTCTGAGGGAGGAGTGTGAACAGTTAGTTTGTAGTCTTCTGTCTGAGGGAGGAGTGTGAACAGTTTGTGTGTAGTTTTCTGTCTGAGGGAGGAGTGTGAACAGTTAGTTTGTAGTTTTCTGTCTGAGGGAGGAGTGTGAACAGTTCGTGTGTAGTCTTCTGTCTGAGGGAGGAGTGTGAACAGTTTGTGTGTAGTTTTCTGTCTGAGGGAGGAGTGTGAACAGTTAGTTTGTAGTTTTCTGTCTGAGAGAGGAGTGTGAACAGTTTGTATGTAGTCTTCTGTCTGAGGGAGGAGTGTGAACAGTTTGTGTGTAGTCTTCTGTCTGAGGGAGGAGTGTGAATAGTTTGTGTGTAGTCTTCTGTCTGAGGGAGGGGTGTGAAGAGTTAGTTTGTAGTCTTCTGTCTGAGGGAGGAGTGTGAACAGTTTGTATGTAGTCTTCTGTCTGAGGGAGGAGTGTGAACAGTTTGTGTGTAGTCTTCTGTCTGAGGGAGGAGTGTGAACAGTTAGTTTGTAGTCTTCTGTCTGAGGGAGGAGGGTGAACAGTTTGTATGTAGTCTTCTGTCTGAGGGAGGAGTGTGAACAGTTAGTTTGTAGTCTTCTGTCTGAGGGAGGAGTGTGAACAGTTTGTGTGTAGTTTTCTGTCTGAGGGAGGAGTGTGAACAGTTAGTTTGTAGTTTTCTGTCTGAGGGAGGAGTGTGAACAGTTCGTGTGTAGTCTTCTGTCTGAGGGAGGAGTGTGAACAGTTCGTGTGTAGTCTTCTGTCTGAGCCAGAGCCTTCTTTTCAGCAGCAGAGCTGTTGGAGTCCAATATTATATATTATATTTGAGTTTCTGTTAACCTTCACGTAGTTCTTATTATCTAAAATGTTGTTGACCCATGTTTTGATCTGCGTGACTTGGACTACTCTCGTTTGTTTTATCTGATAAATACCATTGCAATGGTGGATAAAATGTGTTCATTACGTTTGTTCCTGTTGCTGATTGACCTCCTGTTTCGCCCTGACATTAAAATCTCATTTAAACACAGCAGACGACTCTAAAGTATGTGTCCTGTTCTGATGTTCACCACAGAGTTTTAACATTTGTCCCTGACCTTTTCCAGATGACCACTAAACGGAGGCAGATTCATTTACCTTTTCACTTAGTTGCTTTTTCCTCCAAATTATCATTTGACCTTAAGTGCTGTCCCTTTCCCTCATCATTGTTTGGTCAGGACGCGGAGTCCTTCCACTGCACATGCATTTACAAAACCAATCCCACAAACTTTCACTGCTATTGAAGGTCTCAGGTGCATTTAATAGTACTGTGTAGTACAGCTCACTCCCTCATTTCCCCTGAGGATTTGCTTTTCAGGGGGATTTTTGGAGACCTGAGTTTGTGTCCTGACAAGGGGAAATAAAGTAGCATTTGTTTGTGCTTTTGTAAGAGAAAGTAGTGACCTTATTTAGAACATAAAAGACACTTCTATTAGGGGTCCCGGGTTAGCGTTAGCCTGTCACAGCAACTGTGGGCCTTTGACAGACAACCATTTGCAAAGGGAAACTTTAGATTTGCCAATTGACCAATACAGACTCTTCACAGAAAGACCGGAGTCAGCTGATCTTGGTTTGAACTCACAACCTTGTTGCTGTGAGGCAGGAGGGCTAACCACTCTGCCACATGCACATCTAATATTTATCAGATTTTCCAAAAGTATGTTCATAAACCATATAACATATTCTTTATTGACATTTCTTCTCTGCTGCAGGATAGTTTGTACTGCACTTCTTTTTAAGTTGTGTTATGTGTGCCCTCTGTGCTTATTATAAAAGGTCAATAAAGTTTACTAACAAGAGCTAACCATATAAACTTCCTGCTTTGCAATAGAAACTTCCTTCTATTTTACACAACTCATTTATTTAAAGGGGCTGTATAGTATACTCTTAGAGTCAGTATCGGGTTCCTCCAGTCCCAAAAGACTTACCAAAGAACATAAAGCATTTATAACTTGAAAGTGAATCGAGAATGTTTTTCTTTTTTTTCAAATGCATTTTCAGTCAGTAGACATCGACATAGGAGCAGGGTGTTAAAGTGAAGCTTTGTTTTTGTGATTGGTTGTATTTCCTTATAAGTGCATTCAGAGCTTTTCTTTTTATATTCTTTGGAAAGAATTAGTCTTGCTCCTGTCGTGGTTTATTCTCTGTCCGTTTTTAGTGCCCACTGGAAATACAGTGCACACGGACTAGGCTTTTTCTTTGTATATAAAAGCTAAAAGAATTAGGGCAAGTATATAAAGTGCAGTTCTGAAGTTTATGTAACCCAAGTATTACTTTTTACTCTTTTTACAAACAGTTAATGGCTAAAAACACTAGTCAAATCATGAGGAGGTTTTGTAAAATCAAAAATTTCCCACTCGTCACTTTATTTATCTACTTACCTATACTTTTTCTTTCTCCACTCAGCTCTAAATAATGTTCAAAACAGCAGTCAGTGTTGTTTTGCACACAGCACCTGCCAGAGTCTTCATATATTATGCATTAAGCTCAGGTATCGGATGCACCATAAGGTGTTGCAGGTGGGTGCTATGTGTAAAAAAACATAACGACGTAAACCAAACAAATTATCCGACACCTCGTCCCGTCGCCTGTCACTGAGCCATCTGACACCATCGTGAAAATGTGTTTATGTCAGCTCCAGCTTTGAGCAAATTGGACCATAACTAGAGGTAATGCAGCAGGTTTTCAGCCCAGTGTTGGACTGTTATATCTGTCAAAGTTCATGTTATATTGGCTTCTTAATCCAAAGACTTGTTTATCTTAGATTTACTCACAGATTAATGGGAGAGGTGCCATACCACCCCCACTCACTTTTATTTTCCTGCCTTATCCACAACTACTGGATCATGTATACTGCAGTTCTCCCCAAAGTTTATTTTAATTTAACCATATCAATCCCCAAGAGGAAATTCAGTTGTTAGGTCTCTTCAAATGAATTGACTCAGACTTCATCTTCCACAGATTAAGTTTTGTTTGTTGAAATAACGTATAAATGTTTAAGGAAGCAGCCCCGTCATGTTGTAAGTGAGTCAATAATTCCTCTAAAAGCTGGAAATGTACTGATAAATGTATTAAATGTATCTGAGGTAATGTAACTAACTTCTGTTTATACAAAAATACATTTCATTTCTATAGAACCATAAAAGGCTCAGATCGATTTCACTCTCATCCTTTAGTGTAATGCCCTGAACACAGTCATAAAGAGAGCGCCTCACAACCAAACCCTAAACTGTCCACGTCCCGCCTCGTCTCTAAACCCGCACACACACTCGACTGGTGTCATAACAGCTCATCGGAAAACATTAGCATATTCAGACGTGTCGAGGCTGCTTCTGTGATGTGCATATTCAGTTTGTGATTCAAGTACATGCCCTTCTTGCCGGCACATGCATTATACCAATCGTTTCCTTTAAACGGTTCATTTATTCTACAATCAAATAAAGCCTTGCGTGTTGAAATAGCCCACCTGCTTGTTAACATTTGTCTATATTCCCTGATTCCCATGCACAAACAGTCCTGATTTACAGCCTGGTTATTCCCCGCCAGGAGGAAAGATCAGCCACAAATAAAAGATAATGGAGGCCAAGTAAACAGAGAGTGAACGGAGACCGGTCCAAGAGGCAGCGTTATCACATTCACACACAGATGTACAGATCTCCTTTAAGGCTTTCTCCAGTGGAAAGCTCCACATCCAGCGCAGTGCTATCTCCTCCTGCAGCTCCACTCGTGTTCACGGTCTCTGATAACCATCGCTCACTTCAGGATTTACCAACACAATGTAATGCAATTCAAATCTTCACAGAGAAATAAATGGTTTTGTTTTTATAGAAACATTAAGAGAAAGGAAGGGGCTTTACTTCTGCAGATGCTTTGAAGCAAAGATTAGTTACAGGACTTTCTTTCTTTGCTAAACCAGACAAAAAGTCATTGGTTTTGGACTTTGTCTGATGCAGCAGGTGCTTTATAGAGAAGAAAAAACAATTCCAAAGAATATAAACTGAGCACTGCTGAAGAATCACTCTCAGGTTCCCGTTTTAAGTTTTGTTTCAGTTTTTTTGAGTGAAAATAACTGAAACAAAACTATTTCCACTGGTTTAAAGACAACAACATGTCCCTGTCTAGTGTTGGGTAGCTTTTATCTGAAAAAGTAACCTGTTATATTCCCTTTGTCTTTTCTGATAAAAGTAACACATCCGAGTGTGTTATTAAAAAGAAAATATTGTTGTGTGTTTATTGCAGACAATTCTGCTTATGCTGGGAACAAGATACAAATATGAATATGTCCTCCAACACTGACCCCCAATTTACACCAAATCAACAGCATTTAATTGGAAAACATCCATATTATATGTGAACATGTATGTTTTCTGGGGCAAGGAGAAGGTTTCCAAAAATAAAGAGAACAAATATGACACAAGCAGCAGTGCAACAGTTTGTCCGACACAAAAAGTACTGAGCAGAGACTTTGATCAGATGCTTGAAAACAACACCGGCAGTGTTAACCTGTAAGTGTTAGCTGCTGATACGAAACATAACCCATTCATTCACTTGTTATGCTTCACCACTAAAAAAAGAGTAAAAAAAAAAACATGACCGTCCATTATTTTTAATGAAAGTTGCTCAATAGACTTCTTGGTCATAGCTGTTCACATGCAGGTATTGACATGTACTATTGCATTCTTTGCTTTTGCCACCAGATGTCGCCAAAAACAGAAAAACAACTTTAAACTAAAATGCTGTTTGAACGCCCAATCCACTTCCCAAACCTGCCTCCTGTTCATCAAGAAAACGTTCATAAATGACAACATTGCATTAGAATTTTAGGAATATTATTTATGATTTACAAAAAAATGTCCATAATGTTGCCCTGCTATTGCACATACATCATCCTTTATACTGTTTAGACGGGTTAAGATGGTCTCTGTTGTTTCATGAGAGGTGCATTGTATGGCTGGACTGTATCTACTGGGACCAGAGCAGATAATAGAGCCTGTTCCAACAGAGTGTGGCCCGGTGTGGAGCACATTAGTTAAGGCTTGTTGGCCCCGTGGAAGCTGCTTTAAATTGGACTTGTCAGCGCCGAAATACATAAACATTTATATCGCTTAGGGCTGAAATATGGAAAGCAATGACCCTTTCATAAACCCAATTGCTCTCCTGCAGTTGAGTCATCATACACATTAATGACAATTTCAATACGCTCATTAGCACAGGGCACACAGTCAGTGGAGCGAGGGCAGGGGTTTAAATGTTTCTGCAGGACGTGACTTGTGGCTGCGTGGCGTTATTGACCACAACTAAAGATGTGCTATTTGTTTAAGTCACCATTAGCAAAGCATGTGATATGTTAATGTTCACTGGCAGCATTGGTCTGTTATTTGTGTGTCTATGTTCTATGTGAGTGTGTTGGGTTCACTCTGGGCCAGACAGGTCAAGCTCAAGCCATTACTTCCTTGTTGATGTCCGTTTCGACCAATGGCAGCGCTCCTTTGCCAGAAGCAAACGTGAGTGGCCAAAGCTTCCAACACAGACTGAACACACTCAATAATATGGTTAATAATAAAGCCAAGATGGCGTCTGAAGGTCTTGTTTTTCACGTCAATCGTCAACAGTTTTCTCTTCAAATGCATGAACGAAAAAAAAAGCACACTTTCTCTGACATCTAACAGCCAAACAATAGTGTTCACCAAAAGTGCATTTTGTAGAATTTGGTGGATCCAGTAGTTTAATTACTTCCTGTCTGAAGAGAACAAACTGAGACAATCACGTTTGATCTTTTCCAGCCCTTTACATTAGTAAAAATGTATTTTCTTTTTTTGTTCTATCGGAGGGTTGATGGTTCGATTCCTGCTCTCTCCACAGTTCATACTGTCGTTGTGTCCTTGGCCAAGACACTTAACCCTTGCCTCCAGTGGTGTTCCAGCTGTAACTCTGGTGAATGGAAGCTTCATGTAAGTTGCTTTGGATAAAAGCTTCAGCTAAATCTAAATCATTTTTGTTGAGAATAAACGGACGTACGATATTGAGAAAACCATGAAAATACAAGATTAAATCCAACATTTTCTAAAGGTCTGCAAAATATAAACAATCAAATCAGCAGGACATGTGCTTTATTGTTGCACTGACTATTGCAAATGCTTATAATTTGTTGTTATATCTGGGCAGTTGTAGCTGTGGACAGTCAGTGATTTATAAAACCCCTGCACCCCCTCCCTGTGGCGAGCTGTAAAGCATTATGCACATATTGATCACATTGTCAGCACAACACAATAGTGGAAGGTTTTAATTAGAAAGTGGAGACAGTGGGTCTAAGGTTTAACACCTGGAGCATCAGGAGCAACTCATTAAAGGCTGCATCTTTAACTCTGACACCAGTTTCCAACCAAACCAGTGACACACCCTCTGAATATTTACAATACTCTATAGATTTTTTAAAAATGTGGTAAAAGTAGAAGCAGTAGTTATTCTCACTTAACATTATGAGAAATATATAGCTTCAGTCCTTGAATCAGTGAATAGACACAGCTCTCACATCAGGTTCTCCACTGTAAAACTGTCACTGGGCCTTACAAACCTCCCCACTTTTTAAACAATGGCCTTGGTTTGTTTGCTACTAAACTCAGGTACTGAACCCCAATTGGACGGGTGCTAGACCTCGCCTCGCCAGATTCCACATATGTCCTATGTGCTATGTCCAGGGGCTCATCTGAGAGAGCGTCGTGATATTATGTGTATGTGAATACTCAAACAGCAAGTATCTCTCCAGCCCGACAAGTGTAAAGCTATCAGCTACAATAAGTGAAGGTGTTTCTCTGTTCTCCAGTGTTCTCCAAATCCTGCAAACCATTGTGGGCGAGTCTGCGTCAGAGTACTGTGCATCTTAGTACTTTCAAATGCCGTTTGATTCATTGCCATCAGCTGAGTCAGTGGAACAATTTTACCTGCATCATACTTGTATTACACTGACATATTGTATATTTAACTTGACCCTTTCCCTGGAAAACTGTCAATTATATTCCAGTTTCTCAAGGTCTTGTTTAGAAAAAATCCATTTAAATAACGATAATGATTACAGAGCCACCGTTGTCTTTCCTCCCCCATGTCCCAGTCCCCTCGGTCTCTGCCTGTGGCGCCTGAGGAAGAGCCCTGCGCCGACTGACAGGCTGATTTAACTCCCATCTCGCTCTGTCTCTGTCTTTATTTCTCTGGAGCAGGAGGAGGAGGGGTGGCACATAAATCTCCGCTGTAGCCATCTATTACCTTCTCCGTTGGAAAACGTGACCTAATTCTTCCTCGTCTCCTCCGTGTCACTAAGTCCAGGAAATAGTGGCCGCGGTCTAGTCTCTGTCTCCCTAATCCACACTCACTATAAATAATATTTCCAACGTTTTGTGCTATTACCTCACAAAGCTAATGCAGTGAGACAAATGACCCATGTAGCTCACTTTATTCTTCTAATCACTTTTCATTTCTGGAGGCATTTAGCAGCACAATGTGTGAGAGAAATCTTACTGTGCTCACACGAAAAGTCATTGTGATAGAGTTTAACAATGTCATAAAAACGATGACTTAAGCCATTTTAAGACATTATTATGGTTTAAACGCTTAAAGCTGCCACGTTGTATTTAGAATATTTAGGCTAAGTCCTCACTAATGCATTTTATTTCTATAACATTTGGATAAAACAAATGTGGGGCCATGTGCAGGCAATACTTGAGTGCACTCCAATCACCATGCAGAATGGAAATACTGAAAAAGATTAACTTTTAAAGTAATTAAATGTTTGCACCACAAGAAGAATAAACAGTATTTAGGAAGTAAAAGTCTAGAGTAGATAAATCACAACCCATCAGTGTAATAGGCCTGCACTGTGTACGATTATGACAGTAACAGGAAGATAATACTTTTATTGTCCCATTGTGCCACAGTAGTTTCTTTGTCTAATGTAGACAGCCATGCTTTACAAGTTGTACAATCAGTCTCATACATTCTTAAAAACTTCTCTGACAAAAAACTATTGGACCTATTGTATGTTGTGTTATTACTATACTTGCTGTTATTGTTATTAAAAATGTGCTATAAGGATGCTGCATTGTTCTGTGCCCACTTCCTGTATCTGTGCCACAAAGCAACGCCAGGACACCTCCAGTGTGTGACTGTGGACGGATATATGGCTTTTCAGATTGAAGCACTCCATTCTTCCTCTCCAAAGTTCTTCTTTCAGTTGGTCAATTATTTCCTAAGTGCCCTTTTAAAAGGATCCCATCAGGGGCAAAAGCTGGAGGGGACAAAAGGGAATGGGATGATCAGTCTCGAGCAGATGGAGACCTGGAAGTTTGTTCAGCGCTGAGAGGGGAGCCTAAAGCCACTGAGGCCGGCCGTAAAGCTGATGGACAGGTTTTTGTGACCACACTTTACTGTCTTTTTAACTTCACATTGTAGATTGGATTTACTTTGCAATTATTAAAGACAAACATAATACAGCGGAGATGTAGATGTTTTTTGGACTTGTTGCTCTGAAAAAGTGGAACTAAAGCACACACTTTCATCTTGACCTTTAATACAATGTGATTAGGTTTAGATGAAGCGTTTTAAAACATTCAAGATCCAACACAAGAAACAGGCCCTAAAATACACAAAGTTTAGTAGATCATCCAGAAATCAATAAAAGGCTAAAAGATATTGTTCTTTATAATGTTGTATATAATCAAATCTGTAATTTTTTTGGTGTAATGTGTATTTGTAAGTAATTGTGATTTTGAAAAATTCTAATTCAAAATGACTTTATTTATCCCCAAGGGTGTGTAAGAGTGTTACACAGAAGTTCTACACAGAAGAATATCAGTGAAAATATGATTTCAATAATTAATGTTCTCTAAACAAAACTTTTCTTTTGTCTATCTTTGATTCTGTATATAATACCCCAGTACAGAGTATAATACCCCGGAGCAAAAGACAGTGACATAACAGACACTGTACAGGATAACTGACAGACTGTACACTCTGTTTTATCGGCAGCCATTACTTCCTTATTGTCATTAGTGTCAACCAATGGGAGTGCTGCTTTTTCCAGAAGCAAGCTGTGATTGGACAAAGCCCCTCCTCCAAGCGTGAACAAAGCCTAGATGTCATCTTAAGGACGTTTTTTTTTTCACAGATTATTCCTGTTATGTCCTGGATGACTGAGAACCATCACAGACATAAACAGTAATTAGTTAATTTAGAGGAATTTTGTAAATTTATTTGCTAAATGTTGAGCCCTGTCCAGGGGGAAGCCCGCCACAGGCCCAAAGCTGCTGGGATAGGCTCCAGTCACCCTCGACCCCTAACGGGACAAAGCAGTAGAAAATGAATGACTGAATGAAGCCAAACTGCGAGAAATATTTTATTTCATACTTTTTTGGTCTAACTTGTCTTAAATTTCCTCCTGAGCCTGGAACAGACGCTTTGACAGATGTTTCCTTCACTTTTCCCACAGACTTTTGGGCTTTTGAGCTGCAAGAAGAAACGTAATGGTCAGTGTGAACATGATGGATTTCTGCGTCTTATTCTGTAGAAAAGCCTAGACATGATTTCAACAAAGAGGAATAAAAAATATCTGTAAAATTTTCCACAAACTAGGTAGATGTGAGACTTAAATACCTGTTGTGTTGTATAAATGTCACTCTGTCTGCACCAGGACTGTGAGTTATTCTGGACTCTGGAGGCTCTGGAGGTGGTTTGAAGGTTGGCGGATTAGACCGAGCAGGAAATAGGTTGACAGCGTCTGAAGGATATGTGCAAAAGAGACTGAAGGAGCGAAGGTAAATGGAGGTAAGATTTAGTCTGTCCCAGAGACGCTCAGAGAGAGGAGAGAGGAGGATTTAAGGTGAAATGGGACAGGCTTTAATGAGACACTATTTAACTTTTGTCTCGTCGGTCATCCCTCTGAGAAAAGCCATTTTAATTTCATCCAAGAGGTGTGTGAGTGCAATGAAAGTGAAAGGGACAGTGGGGACTTGTTTTATTTAATGTTGTGAAATCTGAAATAGGACATTGTGCCATCATTATGTTAGGTTACAATGATATCAGCAGAAGACATTTTCATCCGTTTATTTCCAGCTCTGATGTGGGGTCGTAGAAGAAGAGCTAGTCTTATCTATCCCCAGACACTTCCTCCAGCTTCTCCAGTGAAATCAACGTGTTTCCCAATGACTGTATAAAATATTCATCGATATTGTTACCAACAGGGCAATAAAATGGCGGTTACATCCAGGCTTTTGGGATTTTACCTCATCGACAGTTGTCATGTAGTAAAAACTTAGCTCTAGAGACCGGAGCCGTCTTTTGTACCAGGCTGTAAACATGATTTTTACACTGTAAAGTCGCCATTGGGTTTCTCCTTATATTTCTGCTTTTGTGTGTGACTGAGCACCTTTACCACTGTTCAAAGTCTTTTTTTCTGACTTCTTTGCTCGGGCATGAGCGAGGATACATACTGTTGGACAAGACGTGCAGCACATAATGTTTTACAAACTTGTTCTGTAGTCAAGACCACAATGACTGAGACCAGAGTGTACCGAGACCAAGACTAGATTGGTGTTTGATCGGAACAGATATAGTTAGGTAACAGTTACTTAATCTAGACAGTCAAGTTCAGTCTTAGACCAAGTCCAGACTCATGGAGGTCAGTGTTTGGGGACAGAGCAAGAGAAAGATTTCTGAAAGTTTTTATCCAATCACAAAAATGATGTGGACCCATTTATACAACTACAACTGTAATAACCCGTCCCACGTCTGTGAGGCCTCTCGTTGTGAGATAAAAACGAGACCAGTCCTCATGTCTGCACTGCACCTTCAAGACGTATAACAAAGGAATATTCCACAACAAAAAGTGATCATAAAGAAGGTTATGCTGCCCATTGAATGCTTAATTTAATTCTTCTTCCAATACACCTTTTCTTTTTCACCTGATTCCTTCACATCTAATGCTCATTATCCCTCTATTTTCCTTCCATACAAATACATTCTCTTCAGGCTTTATTACTTCCCTTTATCTTTCTCTGTTTTTTTTCTGCACTGTCTGTGCCCCTTTCTTTCTGCTTTAGTTCCTCCTCCTCCTCAGTCCCAGCAGATTATTGATGGTGTGTTCAGTGCGACACAAAACAGAGCTTTGCACCGTGAGCCTCGGGCGCTGACCAGGTGACTGCCGTCTGTGTGGTTTCAATCGAAGGTTGTGCTGACGAAGGGGAAAAAGAAACGGGACGGAGCAGGAGCGGTGTATATGAGGATGTTATTGTATATGCTCAAAGACAGAGGGCTGGGGTCTTTTGTGGGGGACATTGGAGAGGGTTTTGGACACAGTAAATGTGTCCATCTTGAATTTAATCACTTTTTTTCACATCTCAAATAGAGTACTCCAGTCCATTGGCTGATGAACATTAAATCAATAACTAATGTTGTTTTTATGAGACTCTTCAGCCCCATCAGTGAAATTTAAGAAGAAGATGGTTTCAGTGGTTATGAATCAATGATGGCTGCCATTGTTTTTGTAAATTGGCATAAACTTTACTGTTGTTCATGCTTCTTTAAAAACTGTCCTCCATTATAGCTTAGGTTAGATTGGTCCTGGTCCAAACCTGGACAGAAACCCCTGTCCAGGAAACCACTAAAAACAACAATAAATATTTAACTTTATGTGAAAACAGACTAAATTAAAAATGGTTGATGTGAGACTAACAGTGGTTGTAACCTTTAATTGGAGGCATTGATTTTCTTCAGTTCACCTGTAGACAATAAAACACTCTTAAAGGTGGACTAGAAGATGTTTTTTATTACAGTTCTTGCTATATTAATTGAAACTGCCTTTACTAACTAATAACAGATTCTTAATTATGTGCTCTGAAAGAAAATATATTAATATGCATCAGCTCTGGACGCAATGGGGCCTTAAAAACATCAATCATTGGCCCTCCGCCTTGTCATTCATTCTCACAACGTGCCATGAGTGAGATGTGTGCGTACAAGTGGAGGTCGAGGTTGCACAATGGTTGAGAAGAAACCTGAAACAAGTGGCTGCAAAAGGAAAGCTGTTTTTAAAGTAGCTGAAAACATGGGGAAAAGGAAGAAATAAAAGTCTAGTTGTTCTTGGTGCAGCTTTTCATCAATGGCGTTTGCTGAAGGCAACAGTTGCTGGTTTCTCAATCGTCACAAACATGTTCTATTCAACCTTCACTGTAGCCAAAAGTAATTCACATCACACATTCACTTATTACTCTCAATTTTTATTCCCTTCTTCTCTGTCAAACTGAGACAAAAGATGGTGTTTACTTAATAATCTTTATTTTCATATAGCACTTTTCCACCTACTGTAGCAGGCACTCAAAGAGCTTTACACACATTAAATTATTACCAGTGTTACAGAACTTCACTGGAGGCAATGTAGGTTAAGTGTCTTGCCCAAGGACACAACGACAGTATATGGGGGAGAGCGGGATGTTATGATTTGGGATGTTTTGAGCGGGGATCGAACTGCCCACCCACCGGTCGAAGGATGGCCGCTCTAACCACTGAGCTACTTTGAGGTTCCCCTCTCCTTGGGCTTTGTTTACTTCGAGTGTTCGAGAGATTTTTTGTGAATGTTCTGCTGATGCACAGCGTTATCACAGTTTATCAAGTCTGACTGGTGCTGGTCTGGCTGCGGGAGTTCAGACCAGTCTTCGTGGAACAGTTTGCACTTGCTAAAATTGGGCTGAAAGACAAGCTTTTAAACTTGAACGGAATAAACTTAAGAAATAGGACCCTAGATAAAGTCTGCTACTTGTATTGGCTTTCACCTGCTTTTCCTCACTGTGTTCCGTTCCTCTCGTCATCCTGGTCTCGTTCAAAGCCTAATACATCATGAGGCGTCGTTAGTAATTACGTCCCACAGCCGCTCTGCTCTCAGCTGGAGCTCTCTGATTATTTAACAGTGGGCCGTGCTGCTGGGACTTACACCACTGAGACGCTCACACACTGAAAGATAACGCTCCTCTCACATATTTTTACTCAGATTGGCTGCGTTTTCTTAGGGTGACATCAAAGTTCAAGTATCTGTGCACATCTCGGCAGATTCAGAGTCAACAGTCAAAGCCGACGTGATTGTTGGTGAGACCTCGTGCCTCAGAGCGCCGCTGGGATCACTTCACACAAACTACAACACACTTCATCTTAGATTACCTTCACTGAGCCTGTGGTTATCAGGGATTTCTATATTGTATCCAATGTTTTTTCAATTCTGTTTGTTCACCTCATGAACTTTGAGAAATGTATCTGACCCCAAATAAAGAAAATCCATTTTGCACTAGTTCCTTTGTCGTGTTAATGTCACGACAAATAAATCCATAAAGATGCTTTAGTCTTTATTAGCGCTGCTCCCCCAAAAACAGGATCAAACGTATCGTTGAGAGCAGTGCAGATTTATAATGACTGAAGCCGAGGGAACCAACAGCACTCCTACTGCTTTCTAGTGTTGATTAAACTGATTTCCATTCACGAAATACTAACTGATTATATTGAACTACACTCTTGCTTTAAGATTTGACTCTGAGTGGAAAGGGATCCCACAATTATCTCCTACTGTTTTAAAATCCTAGATAATAAAGCATACATGATGTCTTGATGTTACAGTAAATGCTCATAAAATTGTTTCCCTTGCAAGAAAAATTTGTTTAATGCCCTTTTTTTGGCCGTTTCAGGAGAACAAAGCTATTGACCAAATGTTATACCTTGTTATAGCTTGAGATTGAAATAAAATTGTCATGACTTCAGTTCTGTCAGTGAGACATTTAAAAAATACTCACAAAAATCCAGAAGTCCAGAAGGCCCTCCCCTCTCCTGCTGCAGGACGATAATGCAGTTATCACCACAGAGATCGCTGCAGATGGACGCTCTCTGGACAATGTCAAGATCCCACAGTCCGTCTCTGCAGATTTAATTCAACGCTTGAGAGCCGCGGCGATAGAGAAAAGTCTTTGAAACGGCCACACTTTTAAGACTTCAGCTTTTGTAAGTAATAGTGTGCAAGCTAAAATATACTTTGAGGCCTGGATAAACATGTTAAGGTCAAATAATCACATGAGATCATTCATAATGGGTTTTGTGACAGAAACATAGTCAGCCCATAGACTACTGTGAGTACTTTTAACAAAATCTACTGCAGATGAAGGGTTTAAAACAAATTAACCGATCAAACTGTAGGAAAAAATAAATGAACATGCAATTGAAAGTATATTTTAACAAATGGAGGGGACATTATATGGATTAATGGAATCTGGATTAGCATTAAATGTCTGTTCAGTACCACATTTATCTATTTTTTAATCAGCCTTTTGCAACAAACAAACAAAACATTAACAATCATAAGACTCTGGGGGAGGGGCATATGTTTGTGGGAGAAAAGAAAATAGAAAAGGAAAATAGACATAATGGTAATAACAACAACAACAACATGTTAATATGATATGATAATGATAGTGGCACAGCAGAAACATGAACAGATGAGAAGTGAAAACAGTCATAATAATAGTAACAACAAAGGTCACAGAAGGTTAGTGATGAGAGCTGTAAGTGATGGTAACAGTCACGGTCATAACAGTGACAACAACAATAATGATACTATAATAATGAGAGATTATAATAATAGACCCTGGTCAACACACACTTAACCCAACAACTGTAGTGTGGTTTTTTTGTGTATTTTTGTTCCCCTATATCAATCTTGTACATATCCATGTATGTGTACGTCTGAACTAGAGTGGTGCATTAAAAACACATATGGTCCATTAAGAGAACATCTGGCCCAGAGTTTAGATCAGAGCAGAGATAACTGAGGCCCTGAACAGGCCTGGAGAATGTAAATAAAACGCTTATATTCTAGAACTGTTGTATGCATGTTTGGGATCACATTTCCAATTACAAAAAAGTATGGATTTTTTATTTTTTTTGGAGGAAAAGCTGCTTGTGCATCTAACAGAATACTGTAACAGGAATTATCTGTGAAGAAACCCATGTCGGATAAGTTTTATTATCAAGGATTTTAATTGATGAGAATGTTTAGCCACTCACTGGCAGCTTTGTCCAATCACATGCTTGCATTAAACATTGGCAGATAAAATGGCTATTTCAACACTGGCTATGTCTGCTTACACTGAGAAACACTGCAAGTATTACGAAAACATAAAAGGACAAAAGGGAAGTAAAGTGTAATGTGGAAAAATATCGACAATGGCTTGACTAGAGGTTTTTTAAGGTGGAGATAACTGCAGGATCACAGTCTGAGGCTAAACTCAGAGCTAGAAGTAAACTCGAAACTTGAATTTGATGTATTATTTTAGATTTTTACAGTGGCTAATTGTTTCAGAAAACATTGCTATAATATTGTTGAGGTGACTGAGATGGTAGAAAATGTGGGCTTAAACAAAAGTAATTTATTATAACTCTGCGGTAAAACGCAACCATAGAGGATTTTTCTTTTAGCCTCACATTAGCCGAACTAAAACTGCACTACAGCATTGTGGTAAATTGTTGCCGTGTCAATTAGACTGTAATAAAAGGACCATTGAAAGAAATAAAAGTTTATTAACACTGCTGTTCCAGGTCATATGTTCTGAGGAAAACATCTGTGAGCATGTTCCTGTGGCTCGGCCTGAACAGAGACGAAGACAGATTGAAAGAAACAAGGAGCAGAATGGGGAAGGAAATAGGGTCCAGTGCGTCCCAGAATAGAAACTGAAAATCCATTTATTGTGAGAGGCCTGGAGGCTGGAGGCTGCAGGACTCCTCTCTCTCTCACAAAAACACACAAACACACACAGAGGCACATACAGGAGACATTACATTTGTTTCCCTGAAGAGCACATGTTAAACTTCATTGTAACCCAAAACCTAACCCTAACTATTGATTTATGGAGAAACTAGTGTAAACAATATGGGACCCTAGTTTGTCCTCATCTAGACCCACAGCATCATCCTTAAAGGTTATGTTTTAATCATGTGTCGCTCTGGTATTGTGCCTCAGTGTCGGGACAATTGTTTGGTTCAAGGTACATTATACAGAAAGCTCATGTTCAGCTCTGGACTAAAGAACACAAAAGCCTCACGCTGTTTGTGACAGGACCAAACGTATGAGCAGTATCTCTGAATGCATTTAGTTTATTAGCTTTTTTTTTTTTCCTGTATGTACTCTTTAATCAGAAATATACCTCCTCGTTGCTCCATGTGAAAACCATCCTTAATTACCTCTGCTTTGTCTCTCTCAGCCAATCACAACCCTCCATATCAAGCTTACAGTCAATCAGCTCTCCAAATTTAAAGTGCCCTCTCTCTTCCTCGTTTCATCTTTGTGCCACAAAAATGGAGATCTTTGTTGAGCAGAAACAGACATTTTACACTTTGTGCTTTTGACATGTATTTTTCCATAATTGTATCTTGTGTTAAACATTAAAATATCTCACATGACATGAACAATCAGAGGCTCGATGGCAGTCCGTTCAAGTCCTGTGTGAACTGGGATCTCTATAGAATACTTAGATTAGATTTATGTCTCTAATAAAGCCCTATTCGCACAGGATTAGTTTTACCCATGGACCTCTGTAATTCAGAAATTACCCCAAGAAGTCTGTGTTTTTAGCGACGCATTCGCACAGGATCAGCTGCCTAACAACCTAGCCTCTACTGTATACCTGAAACACTGGTGGCTGAGAAGAAAGACATTTGATTGGTTCGCTAACTTTTGCTTCAGACTTCAGTCTTTAAACGCAGACTATCACACTCATGATAATGTTTACTGCCGTCCTGCAGCGAGGGGTGTCTCCTGTGCTTTACTGTGGTGCATTTGTATCTTCAGCAGCTCAGTTTACATTTTAACTGGAGAAATGCAATAATCATACTGCAGAGACATGCATAACTAATGATTACAAAAGAAAAACATAAAAGCAGTAACGCTCCAAGTTTTGTTTTATATGTCTTTAACACTTTGGAGATGTTTGGCTGCTCAGAAGGCTTCTGTTGTAGCGTATAGCTTAGCTAAACAACTAGTCATAAAAATAGGACAATACAAAACACAAAAGATCAACCCAAACAATAGCTTCTTCTTCTGTTTTCTTGTCTGTCACTTCCTGCATTTGGTTTAAAAAATCCACACAATCATCAAAAAAATGAGGGTAAAAATAAACAGAATCACAAATGTGGGGATTTGCACAGGACTAGTTTGATCACAGGACCCCTGCGTGCGTGGTGGGGAATTTTAACTTTATAAATTACGGACATGGCAGAATTGTTGCTTGGGCCCATATACAAATGACTAGATGTCCCCAGGTAATACTAATCCTATACACATTAAATGGTGCAAAAGGCCCATAACTAAGCATTAATGTGATTTTATACCAATTAAATTGAAATCTTTTTAAATGAAGAAATAACGCGAAGGCTACACTTTAGTTATCTGCCACGATAACCATATATTTTCCTTTTTTTTTCTGTCTTAAGAAAGGACCCACGAAAGTCTATGGAGCCGTTCCATGAAGAAACATGAACATAAAAGCAGCATGTCATTCCCTCAGGGGGCAGACAGGTGATCATCGTCCAACACCATTTTTCACAAACCATATGCACCGCAGGCCCTGAGTTTTTTGTTTTGCTTTTTTCCAACGGAATCAATTCTGTGTGATTCTGAAAAGAAATTAATCATGTCTCGTCCGACACACACACACACACACACACACACACACACACACACACACACACAGACACAGACGCACACGCGCACACACGCACACACGCACACACGCACACACGCACACACGTACACACACGACGAACGAAGCTCAGTGCGGGTGGATGGGACAGAAAAAGACACAATACTTTCCACTTTTGCCTCTCTCTGACCTCCCACCACCACCTTTCCTAAGTAGGTAACTGTTGCCTGAGCAAATTCACATTTAGATAAATTCACTGTCAACTTGGCTTCTTTGAGACGACAAAACACAATCCGAAGGTGTTCCAAGTGCTTAACTTGGAACGTGTCTCTGAACACACAACCAAGTCGTCTAAATAAGCCTCACAGAAGGACAGCCGGGACAGCACAATGTTCATCAAGCGCTGAAAGGTAGCTGGTGCATTGCGCATGCAAAAAGCCATGACTGTCTATTGTAAAAACTTATCAAGCGTAACATGACAGAGATATCCTTAGTGCGATCTGTTAAAGGCACCTGCCAATAACCTTTCAGCAAGTCAAGCTTGGACACAAATTTCGCACCTCCAACACGGTCAACACAGTCTTCAATTCACGGCAACGGAAAACAATCGGGCTTGGTAACATTGTTCACTTTCGGTGACAAAAACGATCTTCACCATTAGATTTAATAGCAAGCAGGCAAGGGACCTCCAAGCACTACAACTGGGATCAGCGATATTATGGGCTAACATGTATTCTACCTTCTGCTTAAGACGGTCACGTTTATCAGGATTGACATGATAAGGGTGTTGCTCGATGGGCAGTGTCTCACCAACATCAATATCATGCATCAGCACTTTTTTTTGACATGGCACATCCGAAAAAACAAAGATTTATTGGCATTTAACAATTCCGCCAAATCTGAGCATTGAGGCTCTGGAAGATGAGCAAAATAAGAATAAATGTTATTCATAATGTCAGAATTTAACAACTTTCCTTGAGTCACTGCTTCAGATAGAGCCCCGCCTCCCTCATCAGCGACTGGCAGCACCACTGTATTATTTACTGAGGTTACACAAGAGGCAACACTTTTAGTACCGGACAGCGCTTCTGGGACTTTCCCAGCGACAAGGCGCTGCGACTTCAGCACTGGACAGCGCCTTTCCAGTGACAAGACGAGGCGATGCGACTTCAGCACTGGACAGCGCCTTTCCAGTGACAAGACGAGGCGATGCGACTTCAGCACTGGACAGCGCCTTTCCAGTGACAAGACGAGGCGATGCGACTTCAGCACTGGACAGCGCCTTTCCAGTGACAAGACGAGGCGATGCGACTTCAGCACTGGACAGCGCCTTTCCAGTGACAAGACGAGGCGATGCGACTTCAGCACTGGACAGCGCCTTTCCAGTGACAAGACGAGGCGATGCGACTTCAGCACTGGACAGCGCCTTTCCAGTGACAAGACGAGGCGCTCCGACTTCAGCACTGGACAGCGCCTTTCCAGTGACAAGACGAGGCGATGCGACTTCAGCACTGGACAGCGCCTTTCCAGTGACAAGACGAGGCGCTCCGACTTCAGCACTGGACAGCGCCACAGGAGAAACAGCAGTATCACAGGTGACATGTGACAGAGAAGGTGTACATTCACAGTAACCTTTTAACATGTTAACGTGACATAATCGGGACCCCCCGCCGTCTGTCAGACGTGGCAATCAGATAATCCCCGTCTCCAACCTTTTTCTGAATAACATAAGGCCCACTGTAGCAAGCTTGAAGGCTAGCACCAGGAATAGGTAACAGCACCAACACTTTGTCACCAGGCTGAAACTCAATGGAATTTAGCATGTCTGTCAAACCAGGTCTTCATTTTAGTTTGTGCAAAGAACTCAAGGCTAAAGGTTAAAACGAGTTAAGACTAATTATCTCCTAATAATATAAAAGAGGGAAAAAAGGTGAAAGGGAAACATCCTACGCCTAAATGTGGCGCCAGCACCCAACAGTGTGTGTGTGTGTGTATATATATATATATATATATATAAATATAAAACACACACACACAAGTCTAACCAATAAGCTGTAAATCCAGTATGGTTGCTTACTCATGCTGTGTCCCGAGAGTGGGAGCACCGACATGTCTGGATGTGTTGCTCATCTGGTTTAGATTGTGACTGTGTCAGACCCCTCCATCAGCTCATACTGGGACGACTTTTTTTAAAAAGAGCACTGAGACTGGTTTGTGTCTCTGAGGAACAGATGTGAATTTTGATCAGTGAAGTTAATTCTGCTCAAAGCACAGCTGTGAGTTCAGCGTTTTTTTGTTTTGTTTTACACATTCACACAAATTTTTTTTTTTTTTTTTTTTTTTTTAAAAGGGCTACAAAATGGTGGATTAGCATTTAGCATTTTTAGCACAAACAGATGAGCACATAAAACACATGAACTCTAAATAATTAGGGACTCTGAATTATGCAACTTGAGAGAAGTACACAGCTATTAATTGACACAACTATATTAGGTACATTTGCATGAGACAAGAAAAAACAGACTTAAAAAGCATGTAAATGTAGTTACACTCCTAGATATTGCACTGATCTCTGTGGTGTATTGGCCATTTGTTTAGACAAGAATATTTTCAGTTCAACAGAAAGACAAGAGTCCAGCAGCTCACCTGCTCTGAAAGTCACTCGTGCAATTGGGCAAAAGATCTCCAACGATCCAAAAGAACAATGAGGCCAGATTCAAAGCTGCTGTGGTTGGCAGGAAGTATTTTTCACTCTGGTCACTAGAACTGCTGTTGAGCCATTAACAAATGCTGATATGTGGTCGAGAGTGATTTGGTTTCAGCAGCGTCCTGTGGTGTGTGGTGACGTGAGAGGCAGAAAGAACAGTCGAAATACTCAATACAGCAGCAAAACTGGCTCGCTTCAAAGAGTTGGGGGCCTTACAAAGAGCTTTTAGAGTCTGGCCTTGTTAAAACACTGCAATAACAATTATTCCCCTGTCATTATGAGTTATTCCAACATTGACAAAATAATTTACTGAAAAACTTTTGACAAGTAACATTAGATTCCATTGTATTGTCAGGTTACAGCCCCATAACACACTCAACACACTAAAAATTAAACACAAAAGTCCTGTTCCAGACACAGCGTTCCCCAGAGGAGCAGACTGGTGTGACCTTTCTCTCTGAAACACTACCACATGCTGAGAGGAGCCACGGGACACATGCCTTTACTCACACTGCGCTCCGGGACCATATTTCCAAACACCGCAGACGGAGACATTAACCTGAAACGGGTCAGCGGCACAAGTAAGATGCAGGTGTGTAATAGACTTTTCTCGACGCTCGTTAAAATCATATTTGCGTAAGAGTAATCGTGAAGGAGCTGAAGTGCATCAGCGTGGAGCACAGGCTGGGCTCTATGGGTTGTAATTAAACGGTCCAAATGGCTGTGGTCTGCTGCGGGCCGCTCACAGCTGGACACAGAGGCAGCCGCAGGGTCGGGCCGCTCACCTCAGAGTCAGGTGTGTGTGTATCCTGCTGTCAGCTCATTACAGGTGATTCTGGCGGCTACAGCTCACACTGACATCCAGAGGCCACACTCGCACTGATGAGGAGAATATCACCGCCAGGACTTTTACAAAGCCACCACAAAGTTATGAACTATGACGTTGCACTCGTCACAGTTTTGACAAGAGCAAACTTTGTCCTGTGTCCTGTGGTGTGTGGTGACGACAGAGGCAGGAAGCAGAGTCGAAATACTCCGACGATACAGCAGCAAAACTGGCGTGCATAAAAGACTAACATCATTCTAAACACCTCCAAAACTAAAGAGATGGTCATTGACTTTAGGCACAATACACCCCCAAACTGTGACCATCAGTGGAGAAGACATTCAAATTACTTCTACTTATTAATTCTACTTTAATGTTTATAGGAAAGGCCAAAGTAGCAGTCTCAGAAAAAAAGAGATTGCAGGCGTTTGAAAAACTGAAGAACTAACAACTACTGGTATAGATTTTGGAGACTCTGGTCGAGGTATTTTTTATTTACTTTAATATCTTTACCTGTATAGTGTCCTTAATTCAAACTCAATTAGACCTCCTGTGAAAGATACAGTAGAAGCTGTCAGCTCTAAGATTGTATTGGGCAGGTGCTCTTTGTCTGGACACGACTGACTTAACGTAACACAATGCTTTATTGTCCTATGTATTCCAGAAGCATACCAGACTTGTATATTTAATACTACACTGGGTTGAGTGTCCTGTCTCCTAAACTTCTCTGAAGAACAGAGAGCAGCCACTGGACGTCTGAGATCAGTGAACTCCTTCTAGACTGCCATAAGACTCACCTCCAGTCGTCTGTGGAAGGTCAAGTCCACCTAACGACTGGATTAGGCTGTCCTCTGCTTGAAAGGAAGCTTCTGTGGCATTAAAAGAGAAAACTATTCAACAAATATACTTAAAATCTGTCTTTGAAGGGCCTCTTGCATTTGGGGCTTTAGACAAATGGAAATCACTGCAGCAGAATTGGCTGTTGTGGCCAAAATGAGGAAAAGGCCAGTCTAAGCCAAGCACTGTGGAAACCCCTGTTGATTGTTAATATAAAAGTATGATTACTTGAGAACACTAAGGACCTGGTGTGACAGAGCAGTGCATGAACATGTGTGAGGGTACAGCACACAGCCTGGTGTTACTGGGCAGGATACACACAGATCCCATTATCATTGATTAGGACACATCAGTGTGTGTCAGTGTGACACAGACTGTAAAAGGATTAGAGCAGAGAGCCGAGTGTGAGACCACACAGCGTTACTCAGAGCCTGCAGTAGTCTCAAGCGTCTCTCATGGAACCTCCTAAATGGTCCTCGAGTAAGGGCGCCCCCATACAGCGAAATACCTCCGTCCACCAGAGGGCAGGCTCCAAAAGCGGAAATACAAGGAGAAACCCAAAGCAAATTTACAAGTGTAAAAATCATGGTACAAAAGATGGCTCCCCCTCTCTAGAGTTAAGTTTTACTACATGACAACTATGATTATCTGAAAACTATTGTTTTACAATGAAGTAAAAGCCAAAAAGCCCAGATGATGGATAGGATATTGCCCTGTCATAAATAAAGACATTTTAAATGTAAGTTTTTTAAATAAATTGTTCTTTTGATAAACATAATTTTGAAACAGGAAAATGATAAATGTACTTTTTTCTTGACAACAAAGCTAATGTTTCTCCTCAACAGCTGTTTGTGGTTTTAAACAGAGTCAGTGTGGTACAGCTCTGGCTTCATGAATTCAAACATCGCATTTATCGTCTCCACTTCATTAAACACGAGCAGAACCTGGGAATGTAACGTTCATAAAGCTGGGAGTAAACAGAAACTGTTGTTTCCTGCAGCAGCCGTACCTACAGCTTCTCACTGCTGCAACAGGCTTTACTCTGATTTATAAAAATCCTTAACAATGCATCCTTGCATATATATTTCATTAAGAGACTTTTGTGTCACTTTGATGATGTCATTGTTTCTGAAGCAGATGCCGCTCTTCTGGACCCAACAAAGTGGAAACACATGACTTTAGAAGGGGTTAACTAAACCGTCCCGACCTGGCCTGTACCCTACAGAGGAAACAAAGCTTCCCCTGGCAGAGGTCCCTCAGGTTTGACTCCCGGCTCAGGTTTGTCGTTTGCTCCATGTTATCGACTGTCGTTTCTTAAATTTCTATCGAACAACTACCTTTTCTGTCAAATAGACAAACTAAGAACATTTTTTCTCATGCATCTAAATATTCAGACTCCTGTCTTTGTAAAACAGGATTGTGCATCAAAAACTCATAATACATCCTATCAACCCTTATGTTTTTACCTTTCTTTAGTCTTTATGGCTTTATATCTGCCTTCTTTAAAGTGTCACAGGAGCAGCACATGCATTCTGTGTGAGATGGTGTTTAGCAAGCTTTTTTAAAATTCAGAACAAAATCTAGGTGAGGGAAAACGGTAAATAATGGTTTGCCACTGGCATTAACTTCTGGTCAAGGTTTGTGTTAGTTTTCCTCAGACGACCAATCAGAGACCAGGACATCTGCGTTTTAATTTAAAATGTGGCCTACAGAGTCTTTGTTTTATGAATCCTATAAAAACAGCAGTCAAAAAAAAAAAAAAATGTATAAAATGCCCTTCAAAATAAAAGCACATTATCTGCTGTAGCCAGCTTTGTTTTCAAAACCTGACAATTTGGGTTGACCCAGTAAATGAATGTGTCAGGGGCTATGATCAGGACAGAAAGACGTTTATAAAAACAAAGCGATTTTTCTGTTGAAGGAAAAAAAAAAAGTGTTTGCAGTTTATGAATCAGCAGCCAGCAGCTGAACTCACTGAACCTCACAGAAGCATAAATACAGATACATTCAAACGCTCTCGTGGAGAAGCAGGAGACACTCACCTGGAACCACAGTGCCCTCTGCTGGTCATCTGCAAGACATTTACTTCAATTCACTAAATACATTAAAAATCATGTGGCTTTATGTGACTAATACATTAAAACTAACATATTAGTGTGATTTAATACAGACAAAAAAAAAAAAGAAAGAAGGCTTGACCAAATACGTTTATCTTCAAATCTCCATCTAACATGCTTTAACAGAGTGAGAGCGACAAATTTGAGAGGTTTGCACAATTTAAAGTCGATTATAGTTCATTGTATTTTACATTTAGCTAAATGTTAAAGCAGCAGTTCATCCATGAGGCAGAGAATCAAAGTTTTAATTTGATTTTGAAGAAAGCCTGAGGAAGTTGAGGTTTAGCTTATAAAAAAAAAAAGAAAAAAAAAAAGTTTTTTATTTTTTCTCTCTTTTTTTTTTTTAACTTGCGAAAACAAAAAAAAAAAAAAAAAAAAAAAAAAAAACAGCACGGGTTGTAGATAACACACAACACTAACGGTTAATGTGCATTTTACAGCGGTTTTTTCCATCAATCTTATTGTACATTTTCAGCAGGAACACTTCTTTCATCTTTGGAAATGTGACTTATTAATGTTCAGGGCCATGTATTTCCTGATAAAAAAGGTTTTTATTAAAATTGCAGAATTCTTTTAAACATTTTCATTCAATACTGCCCCCTGGTGTTACAATAGAATTGTAAACCCCATGTAGAGCTGATTTGTAATTTAGTTCACTTTGGTATTATTGTCCAAACTACCCATAATCCCTTTAAAACACTTTATATCGACCCGTCCACAGCGTTTTAAACAGAAAGCCTTCGACAGACATGATACTGACACGTGTCCTGGTGTTTCTGGGCAGGATACACTCACGCTCCATTATCACTGATTAAAACACAACAGGCAGCGAGCCAAGACGACACAGACTGTAAAGGGATTAGACCAAAGAGCCAGAGAGTGTGTGACAGACCCGAGCGTCGGTCAAGGACGTCTGACAGGAGGTTAACCGAGCGTACACGTGTTTAATGTGTGAGCCGAGACAAACCTGAGGGAAACCAGGCCAACAAACTCCAAATACAGATGTAGAGGTTTACAAGCATCAGAACATTTCAGACTGAGCGGTAAAAGGATGGAGCAGGAAATGAAAAGCAGTTGACTTTTTAGGCATAAAAAGGTTTAGCGTTATGTTGAGAATGCACAGATACCATTGTTGAATACTGTTACATGTTTAAACTGCTGTAATATTTATAACCTCACATTATGACATTTAGAAGGTCAAAAACATTTGGTGTGTCTCCAACATCTGCGTCCGACAGTCCTCACAGGCCTCAACACAGTTCATCTCACAGGCTTATTCCTTGTGTGGAGAGCTGTCTCACATTATCATTACTGCATTTTTAGAAAATCTGGTATTCAAGAGGAATAATATAAAGAAGTCTGATCCAGAGCAGGTTTAAAGCCATGCTTAGTCCAAGATTTTTTTTTAGAGATCTTGTACATTTGTCAGTTGGAGGCAAGCTTTTCTGACGTTTATCTGAAAAAGAAATGTGTGACTTATGCACTTAAAAAAAAAAAAAGATAAACATTAGGTATTGCCCTACATACATGACGACCTTTCTGTAAATGTATGAAGACAAAACACATAAGAAACAAATCTAGATTTGTGTTTTTCTCCCGTTTGTTTCAGTCCTCTCCCTCCCCAGCACTGCGTCGTCTGCTCTCACTTATTACTCTTATATACTCAGTCCATTTAGAGACAAAGAAAACTCTCCTTTTCTAATCGTCTCTCCATTATACTTGGTATATAGCACTGTAAATATAAAAACTATTCTTCAGTTCCTGGTTGAAGCCATTTTCTTGCCAGGGCTTTGCCGGCTGACACTAACAGAATCCTCAACAGGTTTTCTGCAGTTGAAGTCAGATTCGGGGTTTCCAAGCACCGCTGTAGCTCGTGTGTCTGAAAAGTATCTGTCATGTGTGTCTGTGTGTGTGTGTCTGTGTGTGTGTGAGAAAAGTATCTGTCGTGTGTGTGTGTGTGTGTCTGTGTGTGTATGTGTGTGTGTGTAAAGTATCTGTCGTGTGTGTGTGTGTGTGTGTGTCTGTAAAGTATCTGTCGTGTGTGTGTGTGTGTGTGTGTGTGTGTGTGTGTGTCTGTAAAGTATCTGTCGTGTGTGTGTGTGTCTGTGTGTGTCTGTGTGTGTCTGTAGTTTTTTGATGCTTCTCAGATGACTTTGGTAAAAACACAGCTCACGCAGCGAGAGATCAACGTCACAGTTGTTTAATTATCTGCTGTATTTCTACAGTATTTAAAAAAACAATGGTCCTGACAGACTACATCCCAGCCGCTTCAGACGGTTGTCGTGACGAGCGGCCGTTGTCATGGAGACCGGAGTCGGGCCGTCTCGGTGTGAAGGAGGGGGGGGTGTTATCAGACGGAGGTGAGATAAGAGTTGATTTCTGCTCCGGAGATAAAAGAGGAGCTGGTCTCCGTCACAGTTTGAAACTAACACTTGGTCCTGGAATAATACGAGCTCTGGATCTGAAAATCTAAATGAACACAATCTGAAATATTCTATACCTTCATAATGCCTGTAAAATATAACACAACGGTCTTTTGGTAAATCACATTTAGGAAAACGAGGGTTAGCCTTTACAGTTTAGGTTCAAAACATTAGATTTTATTATTCGTTTGTTGCATTTACTGTAAAGTTTTTAAAAACATGCAAACTACTTTACATTTTTATTGAAAGCTCCAAATGCAGCTTTTTCTTCAGCAGAAATAAATAGTTTTAACAGTTTGTGTAAAACTTGTAAAATATTCCCCAATATTAGAGAATATCATCGCAAAGTTATAAATTCTTTTAAATCTCCCATATAAAGTATATAATGTTGTTAGATTATGTTTCTTCATTGTGTCAGTCACTTTGTCCGTTTACTTTTATTATGCATTTTATTCATTTTTATTGACTTTTATTGTCTTTTAATGACGCGAGTGTCTTGTGTTTTGATTGTTGGGCTCTGCAGATGATTTCCAAAGTGAAAAAAGTGAATCTGAAATGTGGCTGATACGAGACACTGCCTCCCCACGTTTTCCTTTGTCTCTGTAAAGTCAGCTGCTCTGAAAAACGCTTTGTGTTGCGTTTCTGATTTCCTATTCCTTCAGGTTTTGTGCCGATATTGATGCAAACCAATCTCCACACAGGAACAAATAAAGCTATCGGTCTGTCTTTATCAGACGTCAGTGGGATTCTTGGAAAGTGCCTGGAAAAGCCTCTTCTTTTCTCTCTAAAAAAATAAACTTTCCATCCTTAGCTTTGTAAAAGTGTCTGCTAAATGCCTAAATGTAAAAGTGAATAATGACATTTCTGCCCAGGACAGTCTCTACTATATTAGGATCCATCGATTAAATGTTAAAACTATAAAAACTGTTAAAATTAGACTCCTCACTTCTGATTGTTGGTCTTTACTTGGTACGGTGTGTGTTTGCACGAGTTTAATTGTCTTCATGATAACGTCTCTCTGACCCGCCGCTGTATTTGGACGTTTAGTGCAGACTCGGTTCGTTTTAGACAAACGCGCTCACAGCTCCAGAGAAATCCAGAGTGACTTCGACAGTCTTCAGTTTTGTCTGTCCAGGTCGAAGAGACATGTCTGGGGCAGGTTCAGGCAGAAAGAGCAACAGCCAGGGTTTGATTATTGAACCGAGCCATTTCAGACTTCCTCCAACATTAACTCGGCTTTTTAACCACAGTACTTTTAGTTTGTGTGTTTTTTGTTACTGTTGTGGCTGTAGCTTTTTAAATATTTCCTGAAACTATTATTGTAAAAGTTCACAAGTTATTGACCTGTTCGACTGTCACACTTTCAATGTGTATGTGATGCATGTTGTGTAAATTTGTGCCTCAGGAAGAATAGTTTTTACTGAAAAAGAGACTAATGGGAGGCTTTAAACAAAAATGTTTGTTTGTGCACAGTACAACACCAGTTTTTAAAAAATTAAATCTTGATCAAATGCATTTCATTGTCTCAAAAAAAAAAAAAAAAAACAATAGGAGATGCAACCGCCAAGAAAGGTTGTCATTTTAAAGTTTAATTATTTTTCTTCATCCTTCATATAAAAACTTCCAGAGAATTAAGAGTTTTTAAAAGTCCCAGACGGTCTGTGTTCACCTGCAGCCGCACTCGTCCACCACCATGTCCTGATAGTGGCGCAGCACCACGTTGTCGTTGTTGTCGTAGTAGAGCATGGAGATGGCCGAGAGGCGGATAGGGACGCAGCAGGGCTGGGGCGTCCCGTGTGGGTCCAGGGAGTGCACCAGAGTCTGCAGGATGGCGTGGTTGGTGCCGTTCAGACTCTCGCTCAGAGGAAAGGGACACTCCCCGTGGCAGTAGTTGGCCATGTACCCCTGTGAGAAGGGGGAGGAGTTTAGTTACTGCTCGATCTGATCGGCTTTAGTGTTTTAGTGGAATCACAACATTTAAAATTGGTCTTAGTTGACCTACATGTGTGACTAAAGCTGCGTCGGACTGTAGGTCTTAGTTCCCTGCACAGAGCCAACAGTACGGTGCCCCAGAGAGGACATGTGAGAAAATGATCAAACAAGGCCTTGAGTTTCTTAATGCATAGCAACAACAAAGAAAACACAAGGCCACAAGTACATTTTCAGAATTAAACTTGTGGGAATGATGGGATGCTACAAAAGTGATGCTGTATTTTCCTTCAGTCAAATCTCTGGGTTAACTTTTTTTTTTTTTTTAACATTTTTTGTTCCCACACATTAAGGAACTTGAGGTCTTGGTTTTTATTATTTATCCTCCTCATCACAACATGTGTATTTGCAAAAAACAGATAACTCATTATCAAACATTAGAAAACATTTAACTGAGCCGTGTAATTTATTCTTTGCATAGTGATCTTTTCAAAGCCCAATTCCATTTTATTTGTCCAAACTGGTCAAAGTCACTCAACTTTGGTTTGATTGACAACTCCTTTGGCTCCTCTTTTGTTTGACGTTAAAAAAGGTCGGTTTGTGACAAGATCTCGCGAGATTAAAACGTGGCACGGTCTCTGTTCGAGGTGAAAAGCCGTCCCGAGAATGAGCTGATGGAAGGTGAGAGTGAGATTAGTCCCAACACAGTGGTAACATTTTGGTTTTGGAGTGAAGGCCAAGACACAAACATTATGTGTAAGAAAAAGTGTAAGAAAACAACGGCGTCCACTGCAAAGAAAAGACAAAGGACCAGCTTTCAACCAGACACGACTGGAAATGGATAAATCTGTCTTCTGAACCCTATTTTGGGTGGAACCTCACAGAGGATCTTCCTGAACTGCTTTTAAGCCCCATTATTGTTGAAAGGGAACCCAATAAAGACCATAACCACATGAGATGGACCAACTACCCTGAACTTGTGCCTTATTTGTGTTTATATAGAATAAAGTACTGATGGTGAAAAATGCTGCTGGTAACTCACACGGACCTCTCAAATATCTTTAATATTGCGATTAACGGCGAAAAAGATGATTTTTCAGCCTACAGCCCGGTCCTACCTGTGGAGCGATGATCCAGTCCTGCCAGCCCACGTCCTTAAAGTCGATGTAGAGGCGTCGGGCCTTGCACACGTTGCTGGGGCTGACGGGGAGGTGCGCGGCGCTCCTCCGCTGTCGGGACCGGCACTGCTCCGGGTTCAGGGACACGGTCACCAGAGAGGCCTGGACGAGCGGCAGGTGGAAGTCCGCAGGTGCAGGGAGGGATCCCGGATGAAACGGCAGCAGCTCCAACACCAGACCGTAGTTCCGTCCCGGTTTACGCCAGCCCTCGGCCACAGACGTCAGGTCGATGGTGATGGAGGTGGGCTCGGGCTGAAGCTGGACGGACTGGGACAGGAGCAGTCTGCGGTTGGTCTGAGGGTCGGCGCCCTTCAGAGTGGCCCTGGTCACTTTGTACAAGGACACGCCGAGGGCCCGCTCTAAGGACAGTAGCTCTGAGGAAAGCAGAGGTCTCCAGTGGAACCCGATCTCGAGTCGGGCCAGAGTCAGCTGCTCCACCGGCTGCAGGACGGACACGTTAAAGAAGAGCTGCTTTTCCAAACAGACCTGACACCCGCCGCTCCAACCGGACATCACTCGACCTGAGACAAATACAGTCCATCAGATTTTCAGTTATCCTACAGTATCTCCCCGGTTTGGAGAAGCAGACTTCTGAAAACTCCAGTTAGGCTAAAGCAAGTGTGTGACATGCATTTTTAAAACCAAATATACGTCTGTGTCTCTAAACTGTGTGTGGACGTCTGTAGACGAGCTCGGGGCTGATGCTTTAATCCAGTCATTCTCAAACTTTTTCACAAAGTACAGGTCAAGTACGGGTCTAGAAGAGGTCTAAAGTGCTTTTACAACAAGCCTGGTGTTTTAGTTTGTCTTCGAAAGATTGTCCAGGTTTTACCTAGACTTACGTTCTTAATAGATTTTAGTTGGACTTTTGGTTCAAACTTTTTTGAGGCAGACATGTTGTTTTAGCTGGACTTTAATTGCCTCAAGTAGTTGATTTTTATTTCGACAAAATAAAGTGGTTTATGATGGAAATGGACTCTCTTTTGGAGGACCACTTTAAATGTTTAATTTCAGTCTAAAAAACAAACCCGGAGGCTCTCGGAGTTCCATTTAGCCACTGCTTTAGACTTAAACATTATAATAAAAAGTTAAGTGTGGTCATTTTCTGATTTGCCACAAAAAAGGAGAATGTTAAACTTTTATTTTAAATTAAATATCTTAATTCAATTGCATCTTCACGGATACTTTGTATTTTTAGATTTAAAGTATTATTTATTTTATTTATTTATTTGACATAAAATGGCTTTAATGAGCAGGTGTTTGAGTTCACCTGCAGCGCGCGCCCTGTTGTTGGACTGTTCTCCCAGCGCGTGCACCAGTCCTCGCGGGCCTTACCTTGGTCTTGGACGTAGCGGATGATGTTCCCGCGGACTCCGTACTCGGCCACGGTGCAGGGGTCGCTGTCCTGGGCCTTCAGCTGCTCGGAGCTGCGGAACATCCTCCACAGCGGCGAGGGGACGTGGCGCCGGGCCTGACGTTCCTCCGCGTGAGCCCGAGGCCTGGAGCTCAGCCCCAGAGACGAGAGGAAGAGGCGCTCCTGGCTCCGCAGGTCCTCCGCGGGCGGCACGGAGCCCGAGGCGAGGAAACAGGCCCCCAGCAGCAGACACAGGCTGGACCTCATGGTGGGGACTGCTCTGTTGGTGTAAAGCTGCAGATAAATGACTGAGAGGCGTGAGTTTGACCTGCTGACCTCTGTTGATAAAGCTGTGGGGGGCGGGACATCCTCGTGGAGCCAGGTGTCACTCAATCTGTAGAAGCCCAGTCAACTTTCAGCTTCTCATCTTCTACATTTATATTACTTCTTTAAATTAAGAGCAATGTTCTCTTTGTAAATCAGCGCTAATGTCTCAGAAACTCAGCAGTGCTTTTCCTTCCACTTAAGTGTAAAGATTACATTAAAACCAAAAATAAGTCTAAAAACGTGGTGCGTTTTTGTCTGTGACTGGAAACAGTTCTGTATTTATGTTTTCAACAGTGTGTCCTGACATTAAAATAACACTAAAGACTTTTCAAACTCCACAGTACAAGACAGTTTCCGTTTCTACAGTGGCCCAGAGAGGACACTTTCTTCATCTGCATAAAAAGTGATCTGAGGACTATCTTTATTTTTACAATATTTTACACAACTTTTGAAAATCTCCATTGAGTGAGTGAATAAAAGGTTGTAACTTTACAGATTTAATGATAGTGTCTATAAAACCCTAAGGATGTGTTTTACTGAAAAGGCTTTGAAGGAAACCGTTCCTTTTCTTTTTTAGGTTAGTTTAACGCAACACTACGTAACGTTTTATATTGTTCATCCAAGACCGAAGGAGAAAAACAATCAGACAGATAAAGATTATTATTATTATGTCACATACGTCATCTTGAGTGTTACTTTTTTATTGTGATAAGTGTTGCTTTAAGGCATTTTCTTCTGGTTATATTAGCCTTTTCTTCTTATACTAGTTAGAATATGTCGCTCTGTTGAGTGTTTTCAGACCTCAGTATTTCCAGAATCTTGTGAAGCTGTACAAAAGTTAATAAAAGCCACACATTTGTTCCAATGATTTTTTTAATATAGTTGGCAACCAAAGATGATTGATTTTGAATCCTTATTTACACAGTATCTCTATTTACAGTGGTCTCAGACGAGCAGAGGCTGTAGTTCCAGTGTGTGTCTACGAGGGGAGGGGACAGCGGGACGTTCAGCCTCTCTGACGGGACGTGTGCATAGCTCGAGGACAGAGGATTTGTCAACGCACACACAGCCCAGACACACACACAATAAATATACACGCCGTCCATGAACATCCAGAAAGGACAGAAGAGGCCAAATACACCGAGCGGATCCTTCTAGAAATGTCTCAACAAACAAACGCACACTCACACATACGGGACAGGCCCAGGCTCAAAGTGGTTTGAATTTAGGAGGTTTGCACATAACTTTACATAAAAGTCTTAAGTTCAATCATTTAATGGAGCTTTTTTTTCCTTGTTATTCATTATCTTCCACTTTTCGTAGCAGCTATGGGAAAGGTAAAAGCACTTTGATCCAATATTGATTATCATTAAAGTAGGCTCACACTTCCAAAAAAGACTGAGCTGGAAAGTTGATAAACCAACAGCCTTTGTGTGTGGAGTCTGTGTTACATCCCACCGCCGTTTAAAGGCATGATCTGGTGAATGTAAATTGCCCAAAGTGAATGAATGTGAAGGTAATTTGTTGTCTGTTAACTAGCCATTATCCAGGGAGAAGCAGTAGAAGATAGTTTTAGCTTTAACAATGTGGCTCTGCTCTTACATAACGGGCAGTTGTTTGTTTTGATGTGCCATGATGAGAATGAACAGAAACTGTTAAATGGCATAGTTCTTCGTTTCCCGACACGTAATTTTGTATTAATTAAATAGTTTGTGTTTTTTTTAATGAACAAATCGACTTAATGTAAATATGAAACTATGATAAGACAAAGTTGCACGGTGCAGTTCATAAGTGCATTACAGTGTATTTGGTGAAGCCATAAAGCAAAAAGAAGTGCAGAACCAGTGAAATCTGACTTGAAAACAAGTGAGCATTACCTGAAAATAGCAAAAGGAGTAGTTTTTTGAGACTATCTCTGGTGCAAACCTCAAATCTCAGTGACCACACAGCACGGGGCACACTCAGTCAAAGATACAGCACTGATTGAAGCGAGCACACATCCAGGGCTTTGGTGCATCATGAGACAGTCAGTTATCGATCACATTGATCAGTCCATATATATTTTTATATATTTATAATTAACTACAAACCCATCCAATGAGCTATGTACAAAGTATGGCAAAGAAACTCTTTATTTAAATATCTCAGCAGACGTCAATGACTCGTGTCCAGTCCAACGAGGGGAACGTGTCATGCTTTTAGTCCAAACAGTGACGCTCCTCGATGTGGACTCACGGAACAAAAGTGCCCTGGTCCCAGCGCTCAGAGTCCGCCCCGAGCCCAGGTTCAGTCCTAAAACACGGAGATGAGCGGTGGTACTGTGGTCATGTGGCGTTCACCTCCATGATGTGGTCGTCTGTGGCGGGCAGCACCAGGACCTGCTGCGTGTGACTGTGGTTGAACACCTGTCCCGGGCTGAAGGGCTCCAGGCGCGGCATGGCCACGCCTCTCTGTTGCTGCTGCGGGTCGTTGCTGCCGACAGAGTGGGCGCTGCCCCGGCTCCGGATGCTCGCTGTGTCCGCCTGGTCGTCCAGCGTTTTGTCCAAAAGAGACAGACTGTCGTTCTCCACACAGCTGTCTGAGGACCACAAACACACAAAGCTCATGGGTTTAAGGGAGCCTCCTTGCTCTTGTTTATAAGGGCTATAGGATAAAAACAAGCGTTCAGTTCTTACCAGGGTCCGGCTGGATGGCCACAGCTGCAGAGTGCGGCAGGTATTTAAGCACTTTGATCTTGGGGAATGGCAGGTGTCCGGCGAACAGTGGCATCACCTCGATCTGGACTCTGTGGGTGGCGTCGGCCGTCATTGGCATCGACACCATCCCTGAGCTCTTCCCACAGACGGCCCAGTTACTGTTGCTGTCGGCCACTAAGAGAGAGAAAAGGCAGGGGCAGACAGAGATGGGACAGAGGAACCTACTTTTAAACACCTTCACAAAGTGCTCTGGGTAATATTTAACATGTTTACAAAAGGGATTTTACTAGACTGAACTTATTGTCATGTGATGGTGTTTTAGTTAAGCATTCAAAATAAATAAAACTGAATAGATAAAATGCATATAGAACTAATTTTATCTGTGTATGTAACATAAATATACTACTAGTTACAGGTTATTTAATTGCCATCAGGATGTACTTGGAGGGAGATCATATTTTCTGAGTTTGTACTTGTGAACAGCCCATTGGGGGTATGTAAGGGCATAAATAAATCTCAAAAACAACTATATATGTTATTTATTTTTAAGCCATGGTCAGTTCCTCTAGATTTCCACTTGTCTTGTACATTTCCCGCAGGTTGAGGAGGAGCTGCTGCAGACGTACCTTCATACATGAGTTTGGTGGTTCTGGGGCCGTCTGAGTCCGTCTTGCTGTCCTCGGTCAGTTCTCCCTCTTCTGCTTCAGTGAGTCGAGTGATGCACACCTCCAGAGCACAGAGCAGACCTGAGCGACAGTGTTGCTCACCAGCAGGGGGCAGGATGTCCGCTCGGACGCTGTACAACGTCTGAGGACACAAGACAAAGATTAGAAAAAAAAAAGCAGCAGTTTACTCTAGTGTTTCTCCAAACATTTCTTTTTATATTGGATATTGGATTAAAACCCATTTAAATCTGACTAAATCCTGCTTATATCTGACTAAAACCTGCTTAAATCCAACTAAATTTGACTAAAACCTGTCCAAACTCAACTAAAACTTGTCCAAACTCAACTACAAAGCTCTATGGGAACAGTCTGCCTCCCTGCAGCTACAACACACACAAACAATGAGGAAGTATTTCATGAGTTAAAGTGTCATCAGGGGTTCACTCACGGTCACCCTCTCGAGCTGGAACTGGTAGTGGAAGGGTTTAAAGGCGGAGACGTCTTGGTCGACTGGAGAGAAGTGAGCGGAGAACACACAGTGCAGACACAGGGGCAGGTCGTCCTTCCACCTCACCTCCCACAGGCAGAAGAGGCTGTGTTTACTGCACAACAGCTGCAGACAGACACAGAGCAGAGTGAGAGGACAGGACATGTCACCTTCAACAACATCAGCAACGACAGGTCAAGTCAAGTGAGACAAACCAGGACAGGGCTCAGGTTTCTAGAGATAACTTTCCACAATGTTTCTAAAAGCTTACTAAGACAGATTCATGGGACATTTATGAACCACTATGATGTAAAACGCACAGTCTCCATTTACCTTTAATTACATTATAATATTTAAAACCTGTTCAAATCCAACTAAAACCTGTTCAAATCAAGTTTCTGTTGGTCTCACTTTTATATGTCCGATTACCTTTTTCAAATATTAAAGGTTTTTCCAGGACACATGGAAACTGCAGGAGGATTATAACCTGTGTCATATTTTACAGTAGTTTTCCTGTCCATCCATAAAAAGTGGAGGTTCCTGTTGGTGTGCTCACCTGCTGTGTTTTAGTGTTCAGTAACTCCAGCTCCAGCGACGCATGCTGTTTCTCGCTCAGCTTCACTTCGGCCAGACTGAAGTTCACATCGGACACGTTCTGGACACACACCTGGATGTACTTTCTGTGGGGTCAGATCACAGCACAGGGGTCACACACACACACAACAGCTCTGTGTGAAGTTTTATAGTCAGTATTTGAGAGTGAACCCTCACCTGTTTCCAGCAGAAAGCAGAGAGTGTTTGGTTTTAAAGGGGATGTAGAAAGTGAGAGCGAGCAGCGTGGAATAAATCGACCAAGGACAGTCTATGGACATCTGTGGAAACCGCCAGAACACAACAGAAAGACAAGCCTTTTCAGTAAAGTCAAACATGCAACTCTTTTTCTATTCTATACAATGATCGAGTCTGGTTCATGGATGCATTATTAGATCACGACGGTGGATAAGAAACATTATTAATTCCATACAGCAGGAACACTTCAGCCCTCACATATCTTGTGTTTAACAAATGTCAATCTCAACTTCTGAATTCAACTGGACATACATATGACCAATCTGAATTCTGGGGGGCAGTTTTAATATACGCAGGCAGAAAAACACAAGTAATCAGAAAATTGTTATTAAGCCTGCCACATTTTGGAAAAACCCTTATGATTGGCCAGTCGTAACACTAATGGTGCTAATGGCCATAAATTAGTGTCAGTGCAACACTTTACATTAGATTAGACATTCATATCTAAATTGAGAATGTAGAAGTGCTGTTTTTAATCAGTATAAACAAAATCAGAAAAGGCGAGGAAGCAAAGCAGCTGTTATTCTTTTCCATTCATCGACTGTTAAACTCTTAAAGACACATGGTTTTCTGATGATTACTGTGAAAAATGTAAAAAAAGTGCACTTATTTAATAAACTGTCACCAGTTGATTATCCTGTTCATCTTCTGTGGTCGTTAGAAGGGTCTTCTAGTAATATTTTCTCATTTCTGAGTTTAATGAACAGACACCAGCTGGAAAAATGATTAATCCGGTACGATCCTGAACACGTCCTCACCCTCTGGTCGATGGCGGTCATGGGGGTGTCAGGGTGACTGTAGCTGCGCGGCCGGTGGCGCACTTCCCCGTTGGTGAGCCTCTCGTTGTTGGGTCGCTCCGCTCCGGACGGGATGATGCACAGGACCTCCAGCTGAAACTCCAGAATGTGGTAAGGAGGCGTCGGGGGCAGACTGATGCTCGTGACCTTTTCAGACGACTGGATGGACAAGATGTGTTCGCCCTCGAGCTCTGAACAAATACAGATGTTTTGGTTATTTTTCACTCAGCTTAACTTTTGTGTTTTGGTCTAAACCCAATTAAAATTTCCATACTTTCTTTTTATGAATAAACAGCTGCTTTGAATGAACAAAATGATCACTACTGTAGAAGGATATGATTTCTAGGAACTTAACTTTTATACTAAGCTGTATAAAATATCCCACAGGTTATGATAAAGTTGTATTTTAGTTTTACTGTAACGTAATGAGAGTGCAAACCTCCAGACGTGCTGCTGATGCGGGCCGTGCAGTTGGTGGAGGGCAAGATGGGCATCGAGTCTGTGTTACTGAGCTGCAGAGCGTCCCCCTTCTTCACAGTGTAGTGACCCGTCAGCAGCGTGAACTTCACAAACTGAGGCAGACCGGCCAAAAGAGGTTCTGAGAAGACAAAAAGAACAGTCACAGGCTGCAGTACGAGACATCATTGAGCGTCTATAAAAAACAACTGTCCAAACCTGAGAGAGGCTCCGCAGAGAGCTGCGGCTCCTGAGAATACACTTCATATTGGACCGAGGGGTAGACGTGAGGCAGCACAAACTGGACCTGACCGACCGTGGCACAGAGCTGCCGTAACGTGTAGGTCCCCGGCTGCCCGCTCTGCACAAGAGGACACAGAATGCTTATCAGAAAACAATAGTGAGATGGTCAGTTCATTGTTTTGTAAATGGTGTTCTATTAGATCCTTTAGAGGCTTTTTCTTTCTCTTGAGCAGATCTAGGTATCAGCACATTCCCAGTTTGGAGAAGCAGACAGGAGCTAACTCACAGACACAAACCATGTAGGGCTGTAATGGGGCCTGTGAACATTTCATTCAAACACGTGACATTATAAAAACACTGAACTACTTGAATGTAATTTCAAGTGTGTGATCCATAAAAGATATTTACACAAAAAGTGCTGCTGAGAAAAAAAGCTTGTAGGGGTTTTGTACAAGTTTCTGGGGTTGTAAAACTAAAGAACAGACTAAAAACAGACATAAATTGAGGGTAACATGCATTAAATACATTCAATGCAACACACATTTTCACTAATCATAGTTTTAAGTTTAACCCTGGATTTCTACCCAACGCATGTCTGAGCATTAATATTTCATATTAGCATACTTCTTTTAGTAAGTGAACCATTTTTTCTGTAATATACAGATTTTAATGTCATTCAACTCGACACTGGGCGCTTATTTTGAATATTCACTAGATATACTATTTAGTTTCAGTGTCTCAGTTGCTCTGTGCTTGATACAACATCAGTAAAAACCTCTTGGTCTCGACTGTAACACTCTGTGGCAGTAGCCGGTGTAAACCCAGAGTTAAATACCGTGTTAGTTCTTCTAAAAGGCCCAGCAGCAGCCGTACATTACAAACAAGCCTGTGTCATTGCTCCTGTCTGCTTCTCCAAACTACAGAGAACAAGTCTCTTACTGGTGCTGTGAACTTGATGCTGTTGTTTCCAGGCTCCAACGTGACGTCCTTCACTTTGAGCATCTGCGCCTCCTCCTTCATGGTCAGGGGGCTCACACAGTTGGGCGTGTCCGATGCAGTCGTGCTGTTGTGTCGCCGGATGAGCAGGTGAGTGTTTTTACACACCACTCCCGTAGAGTTCAGAGAATTATCCGTCGGGCTCCGGTCGTGAATCTCGTCCAGCTCCAGAGCAGGCGCCCCGCTGGACGAGGGCGGTCCCGCTGAGGAGCTGCTGTGGGTAAACTCCACTGTCCCTGGGTTTGTCTGTCTCTGAGCCCCTTTAGACCGTCCCAGAGTCCCAGTCTGCACCAGGTCAAAGTGAACACTGGCCACCAGCTGCTGTATGTGCACCGAGACGGGCATCAGGCAGCGCAGAGTGAGCTCCACCTGCAGGACGGCCCCGGAGTGGACGGAGGCTGTGGCCGGATGAAACTGTAGCCGTGTGAGCTGAGCGAAGACTCCCATACTCAACGTCACCTTCTGAGCTATATATAGGAAAAAAAAACAGAAAAAGTGTTAATTAAAGCTCAAGTACGTGATTTACTTTTTGGCGTCCCTCAACCCTCAAACTAAAACCTATTCAAATCCATCAAAAACTTGTTCAAATCCATCGAATACCTGTGTAAAATCCATCTAAAACATGTTTGAATCCATTTAAAACCTGTTCAAATCCATCTAAAAACTCTTTAAATCCATCTAAAACCTGTTTAAATCCAACTAAAACATAGCAACAAAAATATCACCAACCAACATTTGACCAAATTTGGCCACCAGGTTTATTAAAAAGATAAGATTTAATATTATTAAAAATGACTGGGTTCCATAAAGAAAACTTAAGACTTAGGAACATTAGGACAAAAATACCTGACGGTAGCGATGTGTTGTACTGAGACTTACGCTGGTCTTCACATTTACTGGCGAAGGTCAGAATTTCCTGATAAAAGTGCTTTCTCTCGTCTGTGCCCAGGTTCACGTCACCGGCCAACAAGGCACTGGTTTGTAAGTAGCTGTGTTTTCCTCAGTAAAGGATCAGGGAACAAGTGCTACTGTAAACATACATTATTCAGGTTCTTTTTCAGACTTTTTAATAAAACAAGGCCCTTTTCAGGAATATTCAGAATATATTTTTTTAACTATCAACATTTTCTCTGCTTCAATTTAAATTCCAACTCTAAAATTTGCTGCTTCAAAAAGTGAATTGTGAATTTAAAGTTAGGGGCTTAAATGCAATTAAATCTCCAGGATATTTGGACATTTGGCTAATTACAAAGTCATTTATAGTTTTCTTTCGGTTTCCAGAATGTATGATGTACCCACATTTAACTGTTAGACCTAACTTTTTATTTTATCTACAGTTTAAGATAAAAAAAAAAAAATAAAAAAAGAGCAAATAGAGTAACAAACAACAAATATTTATGGCTCTTTCTTAGCCCTTAGAGTTTAAACCTCCTTCAAACACACAGACACTACATGTATTGTTTCTCTGAAGGATACTCTTCCGTTCTGCCCAGCAGTTTCTGACACTCGGCGAGCTGTTTCCTGGTGTGAGTGACGGGGAGGCTCCAGCCCTCCGTTACATACGACTTCAGTGCCTCCTGTAAAAAGGCCTCTGCTCGCTCTGGGTCTCCTTTCCTCCTGATGAACACACACATATCCAAGGTTTTACAACTATTTAAAAACAGGAAATATTTATGGTACAATAGACATAACTGCAGTACAAGAAGAATGTCTCATCTCTGTCTCTGTGCAGCTTAATGCAGCATCTGTAAATACAGCAGTAACCTTCTGTTTGCAACACACCCCACAAGGGTTAGGTCTTGTACAGAAGAGAAAATGTCCAGAGTATTCACCCTGAACAGAGTGTCACAAAAAGTCCAAAAACACTGCATGTTTTTTAAAATGATGATATCTAAATTTAGACTAATAGTTTGAAGACTCCTTTATGCTATGTTTAGGGACATATTTAGACCAAAACTCACTTTTTTTCTTAGTTTTAGTCATAGTTACAATATGGAATAACTCATTAGCAGCTGAAACTGAAAACTGGTAAATTATTGTAAGTATAACAACACGGAGGAAATTAAGAATTTAAATTATCGACTCTTTATAGTATTGTTTTTGAATAAAATGGATTGGTAGTGTTACAGCACAGAGGTACAGATATCTCCTGAGGCCTGTGTGGGTGCGTTTACAGCCTGACAACATTCAAGAAGCAGCAACATCCTCAAAATAACTGCACAGTGCCAATTATATGTGCATTTCTTACATGTAAAACTCAGCCAGGCTTTTCCCCACGAGTCGCGCAGACCTCATCCGACCAATGGCCCTGTACATCTCCATAGCAGCGTGAGAGAGTTCCTGATGCAACAAGAGGCAAAGACACATCATTAACATAAAAATACACACGTGCTGAGGAATACTGGAATAAAGCACTTACAAGATAGTGTCTTTCAAAAGCTTCAACAGACGATAAAGCTTCTTTTAGTTTTTTGTAGGGGCTCTGTAAACTACTGACTGAAAAAAAAAAAAAAAGTCAAATACTGTCACAGAAAGAACACAAGAACTTCCTTGTTGTTTTAATAAATTCTTAAAACAGCTAGATCAACATGCTACACTGTACAGTCTTTCCTTTAGCTGGAAAATCAAGGTTCAGTTTAAACAGGAAGTATGTGATTGTTGTATGCTTGTGAAAAAAAAAAGAAATGTTTAACAGGATGTTGTAAAAGGAATCATCTGTGAAAAAAAACAAGACCTTAAAACATTATCTAAACTTTATTATCAAGAATTTTAATAGAATTATCTTGTCTTGAATGAAGCTTTAGCCAATCACAGCTCGCTTCTGGAAAAAGGAGCACTCCCATTGGTTGAGACTGATTATTGTTATTGACACTGATGGTCAATAAGGAAGTAATGGCTGCTGATAAAACAGAGAAAGTGGATATTCAGCTCTGGATATGTCATTTTTACAGAGAAACGGCACAAAAAAAAAAAAACTGAAACAGAAAAAAGGGAGGCAACGTGAAACAGAGATAAATATTGGCTTCACGTGATGTTTAACGAGGAGGAGATAACTGTTCTGACGCTGAAGTCAGAGCTAAAAGTTTACGCTAAGCTCTAAACTTCAGTTTGGTGTAATGTTTTTTGCGGAAGGGAACATTGGTCTGGTTTGTATAGATATAGATATATTGGCAGGTGAATTGCTTACAAATGGGATTCTAAACTTTACAATAGTTCAGGGATTTTATGATGATGACAATTTTGTATTATACAGACGTATACAGTCAAAACCTTATCTATAGAAATTTAGGAATAAGACAAAATGTAAAACCTGTAACATACTAGTCTCAGGCCTTTCATCTCCCAGTCCAGCCAGCAGATCGACAGTCCTGTTCAAGTCCTCCGATGTGGGCGCTCTCTCCGACACCAGGCCACAGAGCTCCCCCAAAGACTTCAACTACAGAGGAACACAAGGGTTTATTGTGCACTGCTCTGCTGATAAAGAGTGGATCTTTTGTATATGGTACAGTTTAAGTCCATGACATAGACTACAGGTGAAAGAAAAGTGTCCAAATAAGTTGCGTTACCTTGTCAGTAGCATAAGCCCAGAGGCCGACAGTGTGAGAGCAGTTAGCTGCCAGTTGAGCCGGATCACAGCAGCCTTCAATCCTGTGCAAAACCTCCAAACAACTGAGAAAGACCCAGCAGTCCAGCGCCCCCTCCAGGACCGACACCTGGAAAACAATGATGTAACCATAACTTTCAGCTCCACAGGTTCAAAGATAAGGTACGACTTATATGCATTTCACGGGCCCATTTTCTGTCAGTTTTTGTAGTTTGTTTCATTTCTCTGCAGTAGAGGAGAACAGTAGTTGGATTATTTCAACATGTAGGTAAAATAAGATCCCTCACAGACAAGAAGCCTAACCTCCTCAGCTAAAAGACATCCATGTGGCTTGTGAAAAGTCTAAAATAGTTTTAGTTGGATTTAAAAAACAACAAAAACTAGATGACTAAAAATTTGTTTTATTTGTTCATGAAATCTTGAAGGTTGAGCGAGTTTTTCTATAAATCTATAAAACCTGTTCAAATCCATCTTAAAAGTGTTCAAATCATACTAAAATCACTTTAAATCCACCTAAAACCTGTTCAAATCCATCTAAAATCTGTTCAAATCCATCTAAAATATGTCCAAATCCATCTAAAATATGTTCAAATCTACTTAAAATATGTTAACCTAAAACCAGTTTCCATAAATAAAGATGAACTGATAAAGACTCGAATGAAGATAAAACTTCACATTAAAAAACATGTCTTCAAGTGTCACAGTCTTGAAAGGATTCTTATTTACTATCACAGCCCCTCACCACTTTGAGTTTGACACTTCTGAGCTAAAGTATCTAAAATATACATGACCTACTTCTCTTTTCAAAAACTAATACTATATGTTGCGTGTTGGGTTTGACAAAAAAACAATTAAGTCCATCCAACAGGACGTCTAGTACCTCCAGCAGTCGTAGCTCCTGGACACAGTTGTGCAGCAGCTCCAGGGCTCTCTGGGTGACCTCCCAAGGCCTCTGGAGGAAAATGAGTAAGGTGCATTGTCGAGAGAACAGGTAACTCCTCAGGTCGAGCAGACTGGCCTCGCCGCGCTGGATCAGGTCTCGTTTCTCCATGTCTATGGGCCGTCGCAGCAGCAGCCCGTTCCAGCACCGAACTGGAGCGCAGAAGGAACCCAGCCAGTTCGCCGTGTCTGGAAACGCATTTCATTTAAACATAGAATATTGCTAAAAAATAAACTAGATTGGCTTTGGGATAATTATCAGATTGATCGATAGTATATCAGCCATTGTGCATTTCCTGTTTAGTTTGAAAGCTTTTCCAAAATGCTGTACAATTAAACAGGGCTTACACCAAACATCTTAATGTAACAGGAAACATCTGAGAAAAAATGAGACCTTAAGACTTCATCTTAGATTTATGATTAAGGATTTTAATAGCTCACTCAGGGGGTTTGGACAACCACAGCTCTCATCCAGAAAAAGGACCGCTCTGGTCGGCACTGATGTCAAGAAGAAACATCAACCAGTAATACAGAGAAATGGATTATTCTTTTGCAATAAACGTCTTATTTTACAGCAGAACAACTCAAAAAAAGGAAAAAGATACATAGAAGGGCAGCAAATTAAACATAGATAAATGTTGCCAATGCTTTGACGCAATGTTTAACGAGGCGGAGACATTTACAGACTTACTTTACAAACTTACAGATATAACTAAGCCATAAAACTCTGGAATTTCTCAAGTTATTATACATGTTATAAATGCTTAATTTGCATTTAAAGGTGAAAGGGCAAATACAGGGTAATGTTTTATTCCATTTACAATATCACTAATGTATTTCTAACACATTTAAAGGGACAGTGTAAAAACTCTGAAGTCCTTTTTCTCTGTTTTACTGCGTTCTGTATTTGTAGGCCAGTACAGTCTTTCTCCAGTGTAATGTTTAATGTAATGTAATAGTATTTTAGTCCGGCTGAATACTCTTTTTCTGATTGGCTTATTGATTGGTTATGTGCAAGAACACTCTTTAGAGCAAACACCAAGGCTTCAAAAACCACTCACTAGTCAATACTTGCCATTTTAGAGTGCTGTTGGATTGATTAGTGGATGCAAATGTAGTCTTCTCACACTGACAAGGATCAAAATAGACCATGATGCTTTAAATGATTTGTCAAAAAAGAATCTCATTACATGTCTTTTAAATGAAAAACATGAATTTGACCAGTTAATGAGGATTTACTTGACATGAGGAATCTGTCAAGACACAATGCAGGTCGTAGATAATGGTATTGGGCTTGAATGTAACAAAACTATAAAGGGTAAATGGTGTAGATGTGTGGGTCAAGTACCTCCAGCTCCAAAATTAAGAACATATTGTGTGAATAGAGCGTCGAGTTCATCGTATTGGACCAGAGCATCCTCAAACTGCTGCAGCATTTCAAAAACAAAGGCTAGCTCCTCCTGCACAAACACAGAAATATGTGGTTTAAAACTGATAATACTACTGTATACAAGCCAACTGCAATAAACTATCTAAAAAAATGCACTCTCTCACATTTCTCCTTCATAATTTATTAAACCGATGCCCATGTCTGTTTTTTTTTTTTTTTTTATACCTGGACCATGAAGTACTCGCAGAAGCTCCATCCGGGCTGGGTCCTCTTCTCTCGGAGCGTCCGCATGTCGTCTTCGAAGTGGCCGAGGTTTTTGGTGAAGGACATGAGGAGAAGGGTTCGCAGCTTGAGCAGCAGTGCGTTCCAGGATTCCTGAGAGCGAGTGGAGTCCTTGAGGGGCTCCGTCAGCACCACACACCTGCGTCAGATCCAGGGCACATTCATTCAGGAAACTGATCTGAGATTCAGATAACTGAAGTATAACTGTATCTTTTATTCTATTTTCCAAAACTTCTCCTTCAAAAAGTGGGACGGCAGTGGCTCAGTGATAGAGCGGCTGTCCTTCAACCGGAAGGTAGTAGGTTCGATTCCCGCTCTCCCCACAGTTCATACTGTCGTTGTGTCCTTGGGCAAGACACTTAACCCACCTTGCTCCCAGTGTCCGTAGCACTGGTGTATGAATGTGTGACTGTGGAGGTGTGTTTGGTGGTGGTAGGAGAAGGTTGAGCGCCGTTTGTGTGGCAGCCCCAGGAGTGGATGTGTGTGAATGGGGCGAGTGGAAGCACGATGTAAAGCGCTTTAGGTGCCCGAGAAGGGTGCAGAAAAGCGCTATATAAATGCATGCCATTTACCATTTACCATCCTTCACTGATCCATTCCACATAAGAAATCTAAAATGTAGTTCTTATTTTAAATTTTAAATTTAGTTCATATTTGCTCATTTTCACAGACTTCTCACCTGTCGTTCTGCTTGTTGCAAAAATCGCTGCGGATCTTATCCACAATGGACGACCGAGGCAGGATGTTGGTCTTGTTTTTCTTCTTGGTTTCATTGTTCTCCACGACGATGATGACCCAGTCGGCCGATCCGTGTGTCTTTAAACTGTTCTGCCATCGCATCATTTCCTCTTTCACCGAGCCTTTGTAGGTCTCTGTGTCCTACAACAGGGAAGAGGGAATGGTTAGTTTACTTGCAACAGATATTTACAGAATAGGTTTAACAGGAATGAGAATAATTTAATATTGAAAGACTTAAGTTTACATGCTGTTTAACAAGACTTAACTTTTGACTACATTTAGGGCAACAACAGGGTCAAAATCATGAACAAACGAGGGCCAAACAAAGACTAAATGAATGCATTTTTGCAGACTAAAGCAGGACACAAATCCAGAAATAAACTAAAGGAAGACGAGGCCAAACCGGGACTAAAGCAGGTCTAAACCGGACCTAAACCTGAGGCAAACAAAACTAAAATATGTCAAAACCAGGGCTTAACCAGGACTAAATTTAGCACTAACCAAGAATAAACTAGTACTAAACAAGGACTACATTAGGACCACTACCAAACCAGGCCTGAACTGCAACTAAACCCAGGCCTGAACTTCAACTAAACCCAGGCCTGAACTTAAACTAAACCCAGGCCTGAACTTAAACTAAACCCGGGCCTGAACTTAAACTAAACCCGGGCCTGAACTTCAACTAAACCCAGGCCTGAACTTAAACTAAACCCGGGCCTGAACTTCAACTAAACCCAGGCCTGAACTTCAACTAAACCCAGGCCTGAACTTAAACTAAACCCAGGACTGAACTTCAACTAAACCCAGGCCTGAACTTAAACTAAACCCAGGACTGAACTTAAACTAAACCCAGGACTGAACTTAAACTAAACCCAGGCCTGAACTTAAACTAAACCCAGGACTGAACTTAAACTAAACCCAGGACTGAACTTCAACTAAACCCAGGTCTCAACTAAACCGAGGACTAAACCTGGCATAAAGTACTACTTTAGACTAAAGCCGGACATAAATCAGGACTCAACCAGGTTTAAAACAGTGGTAAACCAGGGCCAAAGCTGAGTCAAACCAGAAAAAAACATAAACTAGGACAAAAACCAGAACTAAATTTAGCACCAATCAAGAGACTAAACAAGAGCTAGAACAGGACCGAGCACCACACCACATCCTAAACAGGACTGAACTAGGACTAAATCCAGAGATGAACTAGGACTGAATCCAGAGATGAACCAGGTCTAAGCCAGGCCTTATCCTCTAGCCTTAACTACTGTACACTCAGCAAACCTCTAACAGTTTAAGAAAAAGACCCTGTTCTCGAGCAGCAGCTGGCTGAAGTCTGTTAAAAGAAGACGTGGAGAGGGCTTTGATTGACAGGTGAAAATGGCTGCTCTTTAGCTCCTGGAGCTAAAGTGTCTCATCTATTTCTGGAATGAGACAGATACATATCTACTACTGTAGCACAAGTGTTTACAGGAACATAATACCAGAGCTGCTAACCAGGTCCCAGTGTATCTCTGTTAAAGTTGTAAAGACAAGCACATGTGGCTACTTTCTTGATCTCTTTTGTCATCAGCCAAAGCAGGAGCTCATTTATATCAACAGCCACTGACTGTGACACCCTACAACATATCACTAATACAAGTGAATATACAGCAATTTAATTCTCATTTAATCTAAAAGTCTATTGTTCAGGTCCTGTTTGATTAGCGCTTCTGTTAGCTCCGTCACTTTAGAACTGTTCTGTAATCAATAACTGCTTAAACCTAGGGCTATTTAAGCATCATCTTTTCACTATATCACTCACTTCTTCAATTATTTTTTATATGTAATAGATGCGAGAAATGCAGCTGTCGTCAGAGTGAAATGTATTTTGTCCTCCAACAGGAAGTGTTTTTAAAAGTGAAAGTATGAAATGATTTATTGTATCAGTGGTTATATAACATCTTCTAGCAACAGGGAGGCATGCGGTTACACAAAGCTTTTACTTTTAGATCAGTTTTCAAACACAACAGTGACATGCATTTCAGGCCCTAAATCAGTCTAATTGAAAATGGTGTTCCTCATGGCACTACTTTAAACTTCTCCACTTCTTTTGCTGTTTTCAATAATAAATTTAAAATCTGTTCTTTGAAAAGGGCCACATAGAGCTGTACAAATTGAAAATTAAATTAAACTCTGAACATATATTGTCATATGTTTGATAAATAGGTTTCACCTTAAACAGGAACGTTTTTTTCTAGTATTTACTCTTCACGACAAAGTCAATTTCTCTATAGCAACTGTAACAAATGGTGCGACCAGAAAAAAAAAGGAAAAAGGCGCTGATAACAGAGGCCTGCCACATCTACAGACTCGTGTGCAGACATGATAACCCTTTTTTTCTCTCTAACACACTGAGCACAAAACAAACTGATCAAGGCATTATAAAGATTCCTCTTCTCGTCTATCATTTCTAGAAAACCTACTGGACTTTTTCCTCAACAAGTCACGACAGCATTTACTCATTAACGCTTGTAAAAATTTACAACAGACCCAGTTTTATGCTGAGTTTGCCAAGCAAAGATGATATATGCAAATGTAAGTATGTTTAAGATAAGCAGCTTAAAGTTGTATTTATTTCAATAAATAAATATGTGTGGATAATTGCTCTTGAAAATAAAGTTGTAGTTGAGTACTTGAACTTGTATTCCTATTAACCCATGTTATTATAACTCAATTTCATCAAAAATATCCTTTTCTTCTTATCGAGTCCATGCTCTGTGCACAAATCAAGCAGAACAATTCATTTCCCTGTTTTAATAAGTAAAGCTCCTTCGTAGTTATGCTTTGTCTGTTGTTATAGACATAGTTGCATCTATAGTAATTGAACTAGATTATTCTGAACAAAAAAGGTTTCCAAAAATGTCTGGGAGAAAAAAACTAATTGAAATTGGTCAAGAACATGAACTGATTAAGTTGCATTAACAGTCTAAAGTTGATGTGTACACAGAGCAGCCTTGTTCCCTGGAAAGAGTCATGGGTTGGTGACTTCCTGAAACTTATCATCTGCTGACTAAGCAGCACTTCCAGTTTGTTCCTCTTTAATTTTTTCCTCATTCTCTTTTATCTAACCAGACCAGTTAAAGCACCACAACCTGATTTTTTTCTTGCTGTTCCAGTCTCAACACCACCACAACAGCATAGCAACCTTTCAAGCTCGTCTTTGAATTAATATTTTTTGTATTTTGAGTAACCATTACTTCCTTGTTGACATTAGTGTAGACAAACTATTTCAAGAGTGAGCATGTGATTGGCCAAAAACCTAGAATAGGACATAGCAACATATAGCATTATCATAAATTTAAATCCTTCAAAAAACCAAGATGATGTTTTATTGACTTATTTTCACAGATAATTCCTTTTACAACATGGTGATTAGGTGATTTTTAGTTGTTTTTTTTTTTGCATAAATTAAAATTTTATGCAATGAAACCATAATTATCATAGAGAAAGGAGTCTTCAAAAGCTTTGGAAACACTTTTATGAGATGCACAAATCCAAAAATGGGATGCAATTGTAAAAATGTAAAAATAACAGCTTATATATTATTTTGAGAAAACTACAAAGATACTTGAGCGTCCTGCTTGTAGTAGGTGCTCTGCTCGGGCACAGCATACTTTCTGAGGTTTGGCACAGTCAGAAGAAGTTAGCCCAGCCACGAGTACAAACATGTGCATGAGGCGTTCACTCATCATTAAATCAGTTTGAGAGATTCATTAATGACTTCCTCTAAAGCTTATTTAACCAGGACAGTGCACAACAGAGTGTGGTTCTCTGCATTGTGCTGTACACACTGTGTCCTAATAAAGAGTGCTTCACATTAATTCTGGTAAGCTACAAAAGGGAAGAAGTATTTTTGCGTTTTGGGATGACAATCATTTTATTGCCCTGTCAAAATGACAATATCGGTGAATAGTGGACCAATGGGTGGACGTTGTTCATAGTATATACTGTCATTGGTTACTCTGGGTCTCTGGAGCATGCTCAGTCTGCAGTGTCTGGCCTAAATCGGAGTGAGCCGTAAACCTGCAGCTGTAATCTGGCAATGAATACAGAATGAAGGGATTTGAACTACGGCCCTGCAGCTGGATTGTAAAGACATAGTACGGAGTGGAGGGTGGTGTGAGTGTAGCTCCTTACACAGCAGTCAGTCCAGTAGATGTGCAGGAAGGGGAAGGTGAGCAGAGCCTTGTTGCCCTCTTTTGGGAGCAGTTCCTCTTTAAACTGAACAAAATTGGCCTCGAGGTGTATCATTTTTGGTGCACGGCCATATGTCCTGTGGAAAAGAGAGTCCCAGTTTAAATGTACAGCATAATCTGGGGTTGGTACATGTCAAAATTACATCTAATCCATTTAAAAAACATAGACTATAGAAGCAACATGTTGTAACAAACAAACTGTTTTCTGTTGCAGTGTAGAAGATCAGTGCACTGAAGTCACAGGCAGCAGGATTCAGAACACACGCCCCACAGTCAAGTCTTAAGAAATCATTTTGACCTATTTAAACAGCATTTTATCTACAATCTTTTGACTCTCGCCAAGAAGTATTTCTCAAGCTTTTCAGTGTTGCAATCTCAGGCATTTTAAGCATCAATTTCACTGCTCTTATCCAAAAATGTTGATTTTAACTATTTCATATTTTAGGTTTAGTTTTATAAATATACTGCAAATTAAAAATCCCCAAAGACTTAAAGACCTAAAATGTAAGATGCAATGACATTTCTTGTGTAGGTGTTGTAAAATATCAAATAATTAAAAAAAGCCTTTAATAAATAGACGAACCAATCACAATCAGTTAGTCTGCAGTAGGGTGTGGTTTGTTGGCTACGTAACTCGGCTCACGCGGCGAGTCCAAAAGATTCAACATGACGGACGCTGCTAACGAGAGGCCGTTTATTTTTGCTCTTGCCTCGGTTTTGAAAACCAGCAAAGCATAAGAACAAAAAAAACGCTCTGGTGTCCGCTCTACTGCTGGCCTTGTTAACTAGCGGCACTAACATAGCTTCCTTGTGTGGTTTTGACTTTTTTCGTGTCTCGTCAGGAGTTTCTCTGATTGGTAAATATTCCTCTTGTAAACCCCGCTCTTGAAATCGAATGCAAGCAACTGGGTACCAGACAAACTCCTTTGTAGAGACTAGGCAAAGAGTTTGTTGCGGCTACTCAGGCTAGTAATAAAGTATCATTTATAAACGTTTTTATTAAATTACACTAAAATCCTCTATAATCTTGCGTCATTTCCACTTTTCCAAAAGGTTTAGAGAGCAGCCCTGCATTCTCTAAAGCAGTGTGTATTTTAATTACAATTAGTTTATGAGTCATGAAACCAATAGCAGTGTATAGCTTCTACTTTAATTCTTTAATTCTTGTTTCTCTACAATCCTGGGTCTGTATAACGTCCTTAAACCTGTCTGAACTCACCTCCTCCACTCCATGGGCTCGCGGGGCAGCTGCTGGGCCAGTGTGGTGTAGAGAGACGTAAACAGGGCCTGGTCTCCGGCACCTGACAGGAAAGAGTGGAGGACACAAAAGGCAATTGAATGAGCTTGTGTTCTGATAACAATAAGCAAAAAAAATATGTGACTTTAGCGCCAGAAATGTGAACAATTTCCTTGGAAAAAGACATAAAAGATAAAGAGTTGGTTGAAAAACACCTGTCCTCTTGAGTTGTGTAGCATAATATATTGCAAATGTATTGTTACATAGTTATTGCATATTAAACAGCGGTATAGTAAAATACAGTGTAGTATATAATACTAGTGTGTGTTTTGGCTTCATCTTTTTGTTCTGTGGAGAACTCTGGGCACAAACTTAATTTAACTTTTAAAAACTGCACTACAAAAAGGTAATATAATTAGTTAGAGTGGGAAAATAAACATTTATTCACTATGCCCTGCATTAGGAAGATTTTTTTTAAGTCAACATGCACTGGCTTATTTTTTAACAGCGACTAATCATTGACAAACATATCAGAGTGCCTGTAACATTATTAGGTGTTAGGGGTCAACTCTAATTCAGCATGATCCAGAGTAAGTTTATTTGAACAGCTTTAACGAAGCACAAGGTTGTAATAAAGGGTTAACAGTGAACATGCAGCACCTTTATCATTAGCTCTTTTTAGATTAGGTTCAAAACCATTTTATTTGTGTAATCATGTAATCTAATTTACTTTATTTACTAAAGTTTGATTAAAAACAGCTTACAGTACACTTACTCAAACACGTAATGATTTAAATACGCTCTTTAAGACCTGTGTAGAACAAAACAGATGCACAAGAATTAGCATAATACAGGCTTAAGCTTCAGTTTCATATTAACAAAACAGTTTGTATAATGAAATCCATCGGTTTACACAGTGTCAGATAGAACGGATAAGTAACAGTGCTGGAAATGCAAACAGGGCGTGATAACTTATACAGTAGCATCTTGGCTCATAAACTGGGTAAACTATTCCCACTGGACACGCAGCTCTGCTTTGGCTCTGGAGAGCCCTGTGTTTAAATTATTGTGCTGCTGCCAACTTTACACAATAAATATTCAGCGGTCGTTTTGACTGGCACGGAGCAGGTTCATCTGAGTGCCCCGTTCTAATCTGTGTTTTAAACTTCTACACTGAAAAACTGTTAAATTTACAATAAAAAAAAAATAACTTTGAGGCTGTTGACTGTTTTTTATTAAATTATAGAGACATACGGCACAAACAAAATAAAATATACTACACAGTATTTCTCTATAAATATTTCAGACAGTGTACATAACAGCACTGTCTAAAAGGAAAGTCTATTAACCTGTGAGCTAAACGTAATGAGCCAGTCTGTGCTTTCCAAACTAAACCAAAGACACACATACCCAGCTCAACAGAAGAATTTATTCCATCAATAAAAAATACACTAAACATGAGGGATGCCCTGGTTAAAAGTGTCTCAGCGCACCGCCGGTTGACTCAGAGTTTATTAGTGTGGTCCTATTTTCATACACTGTACTAAAACGGCTTGTAAAAGTGAACTGAACTGTGTAGTGTCCGGTTTACTCCCGGTAAACCGGACACTTACTTTAGAGTAAATCAATTTGTCTATGCCCTTGTCTTTAGAAATTATACAGCAGCTTTTTGTTATTGTTCTAAATGGCTACAGCGTTGGAAATACATTACATAAAGGTCTGTCAGTGTTTGCTTCAGGTGTGACCCTGTAAAGTAAACTTTTGAGTTGTGCTAGAAAAGTATTACATATCTGACTATAATCAAGTGTAAACTACAGAGGATACACTTAGACCTGTGCACTAAGGCTGAGAGACATACTCAGTTTAATGAGACGAGACACTTCTATCAAGCTTGTGTCGCGTTAGTTTTCTATTTCTCGTTGCTCAACTCATGATTAGTGCAAGAAGACAAACAATCCAGACACTCACCACCCTCATGAAATAAAGTTTTTTTTATTTTTCCAAAACCAAGTGAGGTCCTGGATTGTTTATCTTCTTGGAATAAATGTAACCCTTGCCCAGGAGCACCTCTGGTTTAGAGGAAAGTGCGGCTCTCTGTTCAAAAAGTTTTGGGATTTCTGAGGTCATGTGATTAGTGCTTTTTGCATTATAACACAATGCCTGTTGATTCAGTTAGTATTTTTTAGTGGGTCTATACTATATGTTGATTCTTTTTTCATATTAGCACCATTTGTGAGAAACATGTAATGAGTCTGTATGTCTGATCTCACAAAATTTAACATAGTTATTGCAAGTCACATTTTATTCATATTGTGCAGCTCTATATATTGTATATATTGCAATTCAGACAAATATCATCTTGGTCCATATTGCTTGGCCCTGCTTTGGTAAATATTCTATAATGACACTGCTGCTGAGTGTGTGATTGTTTGTTCTTATATTTCTATAAAGATATATTCAAAAACATATTCAAATACACTTCACTATAAAAGACTAATGTGAGAACATCATAAAAGTCATGACATGTTAGCTCTAGGGACATTAATATGCTATATATTAACATAAATATGAGAAACATTCAATATTATAGATCTCAATCTTATTATTTGAACCAGGAATAAAAAAACAGCAGAGAAGGTTTTTCTATTGCACACATTTCAAATAACAGTAAATGTATAAAGAGAGACACATCTTTGTATGCAGTTATGACATGACCTACATCTAAAAGAGTTTCATTTTACCCTGCACTGCTTTATAGACCAGAAAACAACCTGAACCAGGACAGATTTTCTGTGCCAGGTCTTCATGTTTTTCATATTCAACACGGATTTTGAAACTATCTGTACAATGCCAGCGCAACACCTGAGACTTGATATTTATATTACATCCCACGGGCTCTAGGTGCTGCTGAAATAAGCACCTGTGGACAAGTTCAATGTCCTAAAAATGAGGCAGGTGCTAAGTGGACGCTAGTCCTCTTCAGCTCCAGAAATAAACCACTTAGGAAGATTCCAGAGAAATCCAGGTATTTATGAATGGCAAACTGACCACAGATCCCAAGCACAAACAGGGAAAAGCGTTTGAACGGATTATTAACGAAATATAATAATGACAAGCAGTGAACAAGGTGAGGGCATTCCCCAAAACTGCAGCATCTCGCAGTGACGCTGTCTCTCAGGCCTCAGTCTCTGTAGCCGACCTGCTAACAAGCTAACACTCATGTTGTCTACAGTCCAGAGACATTAGTGTAGAGTACCAGAGGGTAGTTAAACATGACAAGCACAAATGAAGCTGACACATGAGACACGAGCGCGCCCGGAGCTCGTTAACGCTAGGCTAACTGCTGCTAGCCTTAGCCAAAATGAAGCTAATAGACAGAGCTAACTGTCAAGAAAGAAAGAAACGTCTGCTGAGAACAACACTCACATGTCACAATCGGCTTGTTTTCCATAGTATAGATGATCGGCTTTTCCTCTTGACACTCCATATGTGTTAACGGTAATAATCCATGGAAATGACATACAAACACAGCTTTATTATTAGTAAGTGCTTATGTATGCAGTTGGGTTGAATCGATGGGGCCTATGTCCCCACTGCACTTCCGGGAAGTACGTAACGTGTGCGTCACTAAATGTGAGCGTGTGATTTTTTGACTTTTCATGAATAGGTTTTTGTAATTTCAAACAAAAAATAATTTATTGTGAGCTTGTTGATTTTGTACAAACAATGCCACATACTTACATCCACATTTGGTAATTTGAATAATATAAATTAAAAATATTTTAAACATTACAGCCTTGACATTGATAGACAGTTAACCATGAACACATGTAAATAGTTAAAAGCAAAACATTAACAAATAAATAAATAATAATAACCAGACTTGGTTGGTGAGAAAAAAATATATAATAAAAAAAAAAAAATCAAAATGAGATAATACATTTTTTTACAGTTTATTAACAGTTTATTTTGCCTGAAGACATTAAAAATATTTAACTTTTCCACCAGAACCATTTCTTTGCGAGGTCCCAGCAGCATTTCTCTTTTGGATATAAAAACCATGACTCAGTATAAAGTATAACAAATGGTAAACTAGTTTTTCTCACAATAATCTGCATTTAAGGTCTCCCACTTGGCAACAAACACCCTACAACATCACGTTGTAGAAAGAAATATACAGCCAACATAAAAATCTGTTTATTGATTACCCTTACAATGGTACATTTGTGTTGGAAATGTTAGTATAGCTCAAGTCACTGAGGCATTAAGGGGTTATAAATGAAATGAGTGCTTACAGAATGTTTACTACCTTTCTGACAGTTTCTGTGGGATACACTAAACTATATCCTTAACCATTAATAGTGGTTATATACTTCTGTTTTGTGAATGTAACTGTTTTGTTTTGTTGTATCATAGTGTTCTGATTTGAATGTTAAAAAAGGCAAAAAATGTACATCTTTTCAGTCAAAGTAAGCTTTGTTTAAATAAAAATATTGTATTACTTCTCTTTTTTTGACGGAAATAAACTAAAACTAACCAATGTTTGACAGACTTTCTATTTATATTCTCTCCCGAAATGTTACTGTTTTAAGAATATTCATTGAATTCTGTTTTTATTACATTTGTACTATTTTGCATTTTCTTGTCTTTTCTTATCAACCCCTAATTCCCATACTTCCCTCTTCACTCAAAAGAAGAGTTTCTTGTTTTTATTATAATAAAAGCATGATATCAATAAAAGACCGCAAATAGAATATTAAACTAAGTGCTATAAGTTAAAATAACACCCAGAAACATGCCGAGTACACTTAGAATACAATGCTTCCATCTAGAGGACAAACTTGGGACTGTACCATGGATGGGTCTAATGTTGTATATGACCATTACAGTGACACAATCTGTGAAACTTTTATTTCAGGAACAATAGGACATTTCGGAGAGATTTTAGGACATTAAAAATAAATAAATAAAACATTTGTGTGATTAAAGCAAAGAAAGAAAGTTAGAACAAATGGTGTAAGTGATCTATAATACCAAAAAATATATAAAAAGTAGAGCTTTCAAAAAACACGTGTATACCTTGTAAATGTGCCTTTTGTAAAATGTGAAGGTTATTTTTAGGTTGGGTTTTTAATGTTTAAACTATATCCATCAAGTACACTGTGAATTCTGTGAAACTCCTCCGTTACATAATACTCAATGTTTATTTAAAAAAATAAGTATAATAAACCTATACTGAGTCTTTTAGTTCTCTCCGTCATTTCCCTTTTGGTCTGAATCTTCATTGTCTTCTTCTGTGCTTCCTTCATCCTTTTCGTTTTCATTCACCATCTCAGCTCCGTCTCCTTTCCCCGGCCTGGCGTCGCTTTTCTCCGCCTTTCTCTCCTCCTCGACTGGACTTTTAACCTCTTCACTCTCCTCCACGAGGCTGTCTTTCGTGCTCTTGGTGCTCTCTCCGTCGCCCTCTTTGGTCACCTCCCCGTTGTCCTCATCCTGTCCTTGTTGTCCTGTCCCGTTGTCCTTGTCCTCCTCCTTTTCTTCTTCTCCCTCGGCTTCTTCTCGCTGCAGTTGGACTTCACCTCCGACCCCTTCCCATCTGCCCCGTCCTGTCTCCTTGTCCAGCAGCTCCTCAACCTCCATCGTGGCCACCTCCCACTCCAGCTGCTCCACTCTCGCCTGCATCTTTCGGTTGCTGGACTCCAGCTCCATCATGAGTCGGGCCAGTTTGGTCCAAAGGGTTTCCAAGTTGCTCTGCAGACGGTTGATCCTGGTTTCAATCTTTTTGGTCTCGTCCTCCTCGCCCTCGCCGCTCTCCACCAACATGCCCATCTTCGTGAGGATCTGCCTGCCTTTCTCCTCCAGGAGCCGCTTGGCTGCAGGGAACTCTGAAAGCACGTTTGTCAGGTCTTCTTTGGACAAACTGAAGAGGTCTGAGTAACCGATGCTGCGAATGTTGGCAGTGCGACGGTTTCCAGACTTGTTTCCTAAAATGAGAACCACACTGCTTTATGTACTGAGACCAGTTTAGGTCTTGATCTCAGACTTATTTTTGACTGATTGACGTTAAGACCAGACCACAGCCAGTACATCTGTCATAAAGAATAACACAGAACAAACAAGTCTGGACTTGATTAAAAACTGGACTATGTAACTGTCCCTTGTTATCTAATACTGTGTGTCGTTTGTTCACACACCCCACAGGTTCCCAGGTGCAAGATTTAGTGCGTGACAAGTTGTGTTTTTGTCTATGTTTGGATTAGCATGAAGGACATGACAAGATTCATGATATCAATTATAATCATAACTCATAAAGGCCATTATGAGCATACAAATGGCTTTTTTATTAAGACAACTTCTGAAATTTAAAAAGCTGGTGAAATTGTACTAATGATGTGGAAGGTTAGCGTGAGGGTAGTACCAAACCATGTTTACAGTATTTTCACTTCCATTACAGATATTAACAATAGATGAAATGGAAATCTTTGTGTTCCCCTTTTTATGGACCTCACTAAGACAAACAGGTTTTTCAGTTATGGAATTTATTAAATAATGAAAATCAAAGCTGTAACACCTTTGGGCTGATAAAGAAACTACTAGAGAGTATATTATTGGACAGTTATAAAGGACATTATTAAGTTTTGTTCTTTGGTTGAAAGGGGAAGACCTTATTGTATTATCTGTATTCAGTAACAATGGAAATCTAATCTAATATGTGTCTATGGATGAAATATTAGCATTATCAAACTGTTCATGTTTATATAATACTTGCTTTATAAATAAAGTTGGAATGGAATAAAGAAGTAAAAGTATAAATATATAAACTAATTGAAGAAAGCTCTAACAAAGTGTTTTAAAGAATATATAGAAATAATTAGACAATACTTTCTTTCTTGGTTCAAAAGGAGCCAAAAATGGCACACATTAAGATTTTTTCTTTGTTGGTATCAATAAATATAAGCTTTAAATCACCTTTAATGTTGAGGATACTTATTTCGCCAAAGAAGTTGCCCTCACTCAGCACGGCGAACTCTGTGACTCCATCGTCTGCTACAACCACCAGTTTTCCCTCTTTGATGATGTACATCTCATGGCCCACGTCTCCCTTTCTGCAAACGTACTCTCCGGGACTGAACACCTGCAGGAAAAAAGAGAGATAAACAAAGTAATCTTCTTAACTTTTAATAAGAAACACAAAAGAAGTGTTGGCCTCACGTCTGAGCTAAAGAAATAAAGAGAAGGACGTTGTCTTTGGACTCTTGTTATTCCACTTTGTGCCTGTAGGTGGAGTCAGGAACTAATGCATCTAACTGTCTCTAGTACAATCTTAAAGAATTGATTAAATCGAGTTTATTTATACCTTTATTTGGGTGCCTACAAACTGCAAAGTGGGCATCATGTTCATAACAGTAAGAGTAGCTGTTTTATTTTGATAAGGCCTTCCCCAAACTGCTGTAAACCCACTTTTCCCTCTGTTTGATTTGACATTTTGTGAATAAAACAGCTTAGACTATGGCAAATAAAAGAGGGAGTTTGTGTTTAAAAAAGTTAAATTAACAATGATGTATTTATAATGTAACGATAATTAAAAAAGTAAAGCTGTTATGTTAAAACTCCTTTTACCTGTGGTGTCAGCTTCAACACCAGTTCCTCCAAAAGGCTGGTCTCACAGTTTTGGAAGATGGTGACCTTGGACAGAGTCCTGAGGTGGACGCTGACGGCGATCTCGGTTCTTAAGTTAAGAGGCAGCTGCTGCAGGATCTCGTTCTCTCTCATGATCTTCTTGTTGATGTGGAGATGCTGGTACCAGTTGTTTATTCTCTGTTGCAGCTCTTTACTGACGTGATGACTGCGCAGGTAAGCCTTCACCTGGAAACACGGAAGGGATAAGAAGTGTCTCTGTTAAAGGCATTGTATACAAGCGTTCAACTGTTCAGGTTGTACAGTTAGCCTTTGCATACAAATGTATATATTATAAAATTTTATATATGGAAATGTCACAAAACAGTCCCTTCGTCATCGTATTGTCAATTGTAGACATAACAAGTCATCACTTTTGACAAACTTCAAAATAAAAGCTGTAACATACTTGTAACTTGTTAATTTAACAAAATTCTCACTTTATAGAAAAGGCCTATTTTTGAACAAAACAGCAAGGCCTCAACATTCAAAATCTGAGAACAGTGACAAACTGCAAATAAAAGCAATAAACATGCCTTAAAACAAACATGAATTATTTCATTCCTGGGGCCTTGGACAACTGACCTGGTTGCCCCAACCCCTCAACTCTCCCGGGCAAAAGCAACAATATCCCACAGCATGCGCAGCAAGAAGGTCAAGTAGTTAAAGTAATATTTTATCCCTTATTCTTATCCGGAATATGTCTGTTTATACGCCATTTGTGGTTTCAAAAGGAAAATTGTGCATAAGAAAACAAGGACCCAACTGACCCAGCACGTGAACTGTTCATTCACATTTCCTCTAAAAGAAAACCACCCAGTCTCAAAGCAAGAACAACGAGACTAAAACACAACTTCTTCCCAAAGGATGTAAGAGTAAACTCCTCCTCGTGACAAACAAATCCCCTGAAGACATTAATTCAAACTTACCAGCTCATGATTTGGGAAGAAGACATTGTCCCTGTCCCGTAAGTTTGAGATGGCATTGCTAACGTTTCCTACGACCGAGGCGAACACCAGCACGGTGATGAGCAGGTCTGCGATCATGAACAGATACTCCTCCTCTCTGCTCGGGCGTGGGAGGTCTCCGACCGTGGTGAGGATCAGCGTCGAGAACCAGAAGCAGTGAACGTACTGACGCAGCATCGATCCAAACTCGGGGTCGGAGATGTTAGGGTAGACCCAATCGTCGCTGCCAGAACCGATGTAGTTTGAAAGTGCAAAGTAGAGACAGGCGTTCCAGTGGATCAGCACAAAGATGTAGATCATGAGTTTAGAGATTCGGAAAGTGTTGGGGTAAGAGGTCCTGGTCTCCATCCGATCGAGGGCTTCGTTAAGTCGAGGCGTGCGCAGGAGCCTGTTGATCCTCACCAGCGGGGTTTGGATCCCGAAGGCGAAGTACAAGAAGTCAGTGGGCAGCAGGGAAACCACGTCCCGTAGGAAGTATGTAGAGTGAAGGTAGCGTTTCTTCAGCTGGGACGGGTCTTTGATGAGGATGCCCTGGTCCAGATAACCTGAAGAGACAAATATGTGGTTTATTAATGATGTATTGTGACGAGTTGGTCAAAAGTACGTCTTAAATACTGCAGGATCATTTCAAAATGATTGTCTTTGCACTTGTCTTGGAAATGTCGCTATCAATCACAACAAATGTGTGAGTATTGCTCCAAACACCAGTCTAAGTGTTTTATTTCTCTACAACCTGGCTTTGGAGCATGCTCAGAGAGTTTAGTCTGATTAGCTTGACTCAGCCGTAGCTACACAGCAATTCTCTGAGTGTGAACTGCATTATCCATGGGATTATTAATTTTTTTTTTTCAAAGTCAGATTCTAGTCAGACAGCAAAACGTCTCTTGATCCAGCTCCATTTTGTTCATTTTCTTCCCTCTTTAGTGTTGTTTTATTTCTTTTGACCATTTCCAAAGCAACCCTTCAGTGATCCACCTTTGGGACCCCACCAACTGTTTAACCAATTCATTTCTCTAAGACATGGAAATGACTGTATGACCTTTGTCACTGGTCCTGTTCATTTTCTTTATGGACGGGATTTCTAGGCAGAGAGGGAAGTCTGAGCGTCTCTTCTTAGACTGCTGCCCCCGCCCCTGCCCCCCGGGCCCGCTAAAGAGGAAGACGATGGATGGCTGGATAGAAATTCCCCCCTTACTTTACCTTTATGACCTGAGAGAATATTGATCCTGTTAAAATCTGTGAAAGAAATGGTACACAATCTATTTTTGAATCTAATTCCTGTACACTTCTTTAGATTTAAGACTTGACTCACACTGACAGAAATAAGCCCTACCTGTGCGCAGAGTGATGACCATGTCCACCAAATACATCAGGTCTGACAGATAGTCCAGGGTTAACCACACGGGAAGGTAGTTCATGGCAATGTCAGAGAAGCAGGTCCTGAGGAAAAAAACATCAGTAAAACAGTTATCCAAGAAAGAGGTGCCGAGAAATGATTAAACATGTGGCGAGTGGATTTTTAACAGATGTTACACCTCATAATGATGATCACCCAGTTGTAGATGATGGGAAATACAATGACCTGAAGCCAGACGTAATAAAACTGCTCCGCGGGGTCCAACACCCACTCTTTCAAACTGAAAGGACGAACATCAATCATATAAGACAAATATTCAAACATAAAGCTGAGTGACCACTTCAGTTTGTACGATTTTAATTTCATGTTTTAGTTTTTCTAGTTTAGTCTAGTCTAGTTTTCTGTTTAAATTGGTTTGAAATTGTGAGTTTTTCTGATAAGATCTTTATATTCAGACAGACTACTGTTGTAGTCATTTGTTGTAGCATTTTCTTGTATCTTGTCTTTTTTATAAAATTAGAAGAGCTTTAAATAGTCAAACAATATAAGAGCAGGTGAAAACTAGCAGCAGGCTCAGATCTGACTACAGAAGCCTTAAGGATGTTTGTTAGCTCAGTGGGTTAGGTTTTTTGTCACTAGCTGATTTTATTGGACATGGAAAAAAAACTACTTAACTTTTGCATTCTTTCATTTTTGGTTGTTTAAAGCAGCTCTGTGTAACATTTAACCAGCAGAGGGCGCATATTTCTTTCTGTGTAACTGCACTGGCTCCATATTTATCCAAGCGGCACATTTTGTATATTTATGACTTTGCAAGGGTCCAGTGTATCTTTTTTAATATTTTCTTGCGTCATGCGGTAAAGCAGCTCAACCATGTAATGTCTGGAATAAGTACTCAACCCGGGACAGAACAGTTAATTGAGGTTTCTGTCCACCTGAGGGCGCTGTGTCAGTGAGATTAATATGATTCTGTTGATCTCATGTTTAAGAACAATTAAAATCATTTTAAGAATATTATATTTTGGGGCTATAGGTTGTGCAGGGCAGCTTTAAGCATTACTCTGCTCTGTTATTTTTTCACTAGGGCTTTGATAAAATCAGCTACTCTCTCCAACAAACCAACTAAAGAAAGTCCAAAAGATCAGAACTGGCAGTCAGACATCGATCAAATGTGACATACAAGAAAAACATTGATCACTTACTTTACTTTAAAATCCCAATCCAGAGTCTTGTTGTTCTTCTCGGTCCTGTTGCCTCCATCTTCTTGTCCGTTTGCTCTCCTTCGCCGGTGCCACCCGAGCAGCCTTTGCCACTGGTTACTCCTTAGACTAACGTTACCTAAAGCATCCATTTTCTACTGCTGTTCTCTTTGGACCTGATTGAGAGCACCTGACGGACTCACAGAGCCTCGTGTGGGGATGCTGCTGGTCTCCATGGAGGAGAAGCACAACAAGTGTCATGGCTCCTCTGGGAATATCTTCTCCAGGACAACTGTACAGGTCCTCCTCTTTTCTCCACTCAGAGGCTGCAGGCTCATCATTATCACAGTCAGACCCATGACAAAGACTCTATTGAGATCTAAAAGCATAACGCAGTCTCCTGTCAATATGTCATTGTAAATGTACCATGTTAGGATTCTCCCATTAGTCCTGTTCAAAAGAAGTAAAATGGATTAAAATTAAGTGTATTTGTCAAGGTCTTGACTACTAAATCTATGGTTTGTGTGGATAAATGTACTGGAGAAGAATATCATATATTATTTGAATGTAAAAATATTAAAGTAAAAAAATCTCAGTAATTTTTTTGTTTAGGCAATCTACTGAATGTCTAAATAAATTATGTTAATGAATTATTGTGGGACAAAAGAAATACATAAACTGGGTTGCTTGTCCTTCCTCTGTTTAAATTATGTAAGATTTGTTATTGTGTTTTTGCTTTGTCTTTTTCAATGTTACGTTTGTGCTCCATTCCATGTATATGATCATGAGCAAATAAAAATAAATATTAAAATAATAAAATATATCTTTGCAGGTTCTCAGTCATCCAGGCCATCTTGAAGAAAGGTTTAAACAAAGGCAGACGGACATAGTTTTGTCTCTTAATTCCATGAGATTTTTTTCAATTCGAAGTTGACCGGTGAGAGAGTTTATCACTGTGGACACACCCCTCAAACCAAGGCCCGGGGGCCAAATGCGTTCCTTTGCAATGTTTTATGTGACCCTCCGTTACATTTGGAAGGTGATATTTTTGGCACTACTACTGGATTTGAACAGGTTTTAGATGGACTTGAATCAGATTTTTTTTTTTTTTTTTTTATGAAATCTTAAAGGTTAAGCCAGCTATAAAATTTAAATTCAATGTTTGTTTCAGACACAAATTTTGAATTTTTTGGGACGTCTGGTCACTCTAGTATTATTGAAAGAAAATGTCTGTGGTAATGTATTGACCTGTACACAGATTGTATAGTAGTCTTAACTGAAAGCTGAAGAACTGGGCCTGGCAACTCAGAAGTAGAAGTATTTATCTTCGTTACTAGCATGTGATTGACTAGATGACTAGATGATTGACAAGGACAGAACGACAGTATGAGAGCGGGATGTTATGATGTTTTGGGAGGTTTCGAGCGGGGATCGATCCGCCCACCTGCCGGTCGAAGGACGGCCGCTCTAACCACTGAGCTATACTGCCGCCCTCGTACTCATATTGAATGGTTGATCAAAGTTAGGGAAGGCTATCATAGGTGGAGAAGTGGACGCTTCTTTCAGTGCCTGAAAAGCAACTGAACATTCCTCTGACCCATCAAACACAACTTGTTTTTGAGTAAGTCTATGTAAAGACTGTGCTAAAAATGCATATTGATGCTCCAAGAGGGCAGTGGTAGAGTGGTCGTCCTATAACCGGAAGGTTGGCGGTTTGATTCCCGCTCTCCCCACAGTTTATACTGTCATTGTGTCCTTGGACAAGACACTGAACCCACCTTGCCTCTACAGAGTGTACCAGCCTGGTCACCAACAACTGTCATCCTCACACTATTGAACTTTGAAGGACAGTGCTTGACCTGAATATTGTAAACCTGGTCAGGCAGCATCAGCTGGTGCCACAACCAGGTTGGCAAAGACAGCATGTGGTCTAAACCACAATGAACTGCATTCCTCATGGCGCATAATGCTGTGCAGTCTTGAGGTAAATGTGTAAACCATTTAGGATTTGACCAGCATTTCTGAAGCTCAGCAAAGTACGGCAAAGAGATTGGGACACTAGCAATTTTAAAGAAGGCAGAGGAAGCATCAAAGCAAAGCCGCAACAGAGCTAACTGGATGGCCTGCTTGACTGTGGAGAGGCCAGGATCAGCCTCCTGAGGGCTGTCCAAATCTGATGTGCGAGAGTTTATCACAGATGGGGGTGAATGGTCCCACTCTCCACGGTTCTCTAGGTCATCTGCATTGCCAACGCTGAATAGGGACTCTGATGCTCTAATGGATATAGCATCCCTTATCACACTGGCTGGTGGTAGAGGCAGACACCTCTTCATCGGTGCTATCATTGGCCTAAGTCAACTGCTCCATGATGGGATGAGTAGAAGCTGCAGGATGGCCACTAGGCTGCAGACTAAGGAGCAGAGACTTAATTTGAGCAAATTCACAAGCTAGTGTGTCATCTTTAGCTGACAACGCATGGCAATGATGACTCTTGTTTTCCATAAGGGCCTCAGTATGTGGGCAGCTTTCAGCATTTATTCTCCTTTAAGGGGTTGGACCCAAGTGTCAACAAGGGCATCCCACCCTCAACCATAGCTATTATAGCAGACTTCTCTGTCAGGGGCATGGAAAAACAATTAAAGCAAGCATCTTTGGTGAGCGCTTGCATCAGGTTTCCAATCCCAAGTCTTAATGTCTTGATGGGCATAAGTATGGCCTTACTTACCTTACATGAAATTTAAGACCAAACCTGCAATGGACCCGGGGTTTGTTTTGTGAAACTCAATTTAATTATACATATAATAAAATTATTTCAATGTAATGATTTTAACTCAAATATAATATATATAATATATATAAATATAACTCAAAACAAATCAACTAAAAAAACTTGATAAAAACCTGCTACATCATAATATCTTCACTCTCCAGCACCTTTAGCACATCTGGCTGAGTAGCCATGAGCATACTAGCCTCCAGGTGCTGATGTGAAAGAGAGCATCTATGCCTGTTTTCAATTAATTTTAGGAAAAGTGTTTTTCACAAACTCCTTGTGTTATAGACAGCCTTAGTACAAACTTGAATGCATTTGCATGGAGGTTGTTTAGAGATTAGGGACAAGAGTTTTCCCATTTGAGACACATTTATTGAACTGAGGTTGAGAAGCCAAACTAACAGGAGAAAAAACAAAAGGCCCTCAAAAAATCACAATCGTGAGGCTGGGCCGGGGCTTAATGGAACACACGCATGGAGTTATTTTCTGCTCTTCAGTCTTACCTTCAGCACTTCAGCTCATGCTTTTGTGCACACCGCGACCGCGCACCTTGAGGTGCCGTAATCCACTTCAGTCGCGGCGGAGAAGAATAAAAGGCATTTTCAGGGGAAACAAGGTTTGATTCATTTATTTGACCCAGCTGTTACCGTAATTGCCGTGTATGAAGTGAGACTAGACTTAGCTTGACTGTGTGAGTCCAGAGTGCCTCCCTCTCAGTCTTACTGGGGACTGTACCCCTCTTCACACACTTCTGTACCAGCTGAATGTCTGGGTCCACCTCCTGTAGTGTCCTCCAAGCACAGCCACACCAGAGCACTTTGAGTTACCCAGTGTTACGTGTAGCACAGGACTCAAACGCTAAACACAGAAAGGGTTTAGAACAAACTTTATTGAATAGTAGTGAATAGCGGACAGCAAGGAATCGGAACTGGAGCTGGAGCAGGAGCGTAGGAAGTGGAACTGATGCTCGGGCCAGAGCTGAAGTGTAAGTACTGAGCTGGATATCTGGCTGGAGTCCACTAAAGGAGGCTGGCCGGATGAACAGGCAAGACTCTGCTGGACAAAAGCCAGTAGCAGAAACTGGAAGCAGGACCAAGACCAGACACAAGCAGAGCTGGTTGTTCACTAATGGAGTCAGTAGAACAATCTGGCATAGACAGGTAGTGAGCTGGCTGCTTAAGTGCAGAGCAGACTGATGAGGGAATGACAGGTTGTTATAGGAATATTTTATATCCATATATTTAACCAGAGAGACACGGAGACCGATTATAATTTAACAAGTAATGGTCAGGTTTTATTCCTTGCAAGGATGAGCAAAGCAGACAGTAACAAAGGTACCGCGACAGGTTTGCTTAAAGATGTAAACATAACAGGATATTATATACCCACAGTGACGGCCTTGTTGAGAGGCGTTCACAATGGTCCAGGGGCAAGAGTCCCATGACAAGCCATGTCTCAGTCTAGTTATGTCTACTCCAGGCTTGGATTAGCACGAAGGACATGACATGAATTTGACATGACCTGAAGAGAACTATAAACCCCCAGTAACTCTAAACATTATAATTAAAATTATTATAACACAGGTGTGACTGATAACGGTGACAGGGAAGATCTGGAATTGAACTCCGTGGACTGTAACACCCAGTGAATTGTGCCACATAAATAAAATTGCCTTGCCTTGCCAGGTCAGGGGCTGCTGTGGCAGGGGTCACCATTGCTACATTGTTTGTAGCGCAGGTCTCCTGAGCAGAATATGTGGGAAATCTAGACAGTGCATACGCTTTCACATTCTCACATCCTGCTTAATACTTACTTGATTAAGATCAAAAGATGCCATTTGGGCAACCCGCTTGTGCCCTTCTGCCCCTAATAACAGTCTGTAAATGGGCTACAGGGGTTGTTATCGTTAAATACTGTGGATTTTGCTCTTGTTAAATAGTCTTTTCATTTTTCAGTAATTTCCTTACTTGTAAGAAATTACATGTTCCTTCCCCTGTGGCTCACATCAGTGTACAGGCTGAAAGGTTTGTATACTCTGCATATCATTGGGTCTACAATAGCCGACCGGACCCAAAAAGGCCCTCAGCTCCTTCATCGATGTTCAAATGGGCCACTCTATTACAGCTGTCACCTTCTCTGAATCAGTCGCCACCCCAGACTGGGGGTTTGGTGTCACATTCTCTGTTCTCATTCTGCCAGGTCTCTGATCTGGCAATTTTATAAACGTTCTTCAAGTTAGTAAAAAGTGGATTTTAGTAATGCTACTTAGTCTTGAGTGTCACGTTATTCCAATGTTATCAAATTATCTTTTTCTTTGTCAAATGTTTGTTTATGTACAACAGTTTTTTTTAGCTTCATTGAGCAATTCCACTTTGCTTTTTTAACCCCTAACCCCATTGTTAATCAGCCAAAATAAAACTGCTTCCTTTAAATTTCAACGACAAATGACTGCGCTCACTCTCAAACAATCTGTGGCATTTGTTTGCTTTGGTTTCATGTCATAGAAACATTAATTTGTTGGTGTGTTCTTACTAATAACTTTTATTTTGAAATGATGTATGTGTTTGACAAAGCCTCTCAATGAAACTGGTGAAAAAATCCTCTGTCAGGTTAAATTCAGATTTCTGTTTTTAATAATAGGTTCAGGTTCCACTGGTTTGATTTTTAATTTGTGTAAAATCCAATGAAATCATACATCGTTTGTGAGAGGGACAACTTTGCAGAGAGGGATATTTCACCAATTTGATTGAATCTGTTGCTTTTTATACAAACTGATTTTTATGTTGTCTCCAAACAATTCATAATTACAGATGTAAGCTCTATTTAAAAGCTAATTGTCATCTGTTGTCCCGGGGCAGAGGTATAGGGACAGAAATATCAAATCTAAATGACACACAATAAAATGAAAGTCAACAAACACAAAGCCACAAGAGTTGCATCAGTTCAGCGATGGTTCAATGAGGTTTCAGTGACATTACAACAACAGCACCTCACCATGTTTGTGCTCATGACTGCACTCCTGATTATCATTTAAACATGTTTTTACATTACATTTAAAACGTTGTAAAGTGCTACACTCTCTCACAGTCGATGATGAGGAGGTCCACATCCTGCAGCTTCGACTGAAGAAGTAGATCTAAAAGTGACAGAGCAGTCTCCTCTAGTGGAGTCTTGTATCCACTTGCTTTATCACTTTTTAATATTTTCTGTGAGCAAGGTCATTAAAAAACTAAGTCACTGCTTAAGCCCCCCAGGCCTCAAGGATCCCCCTAACAGATCCAGTATTTGTTGAATTGACTGATCAAACAACTCCACTGGAGACACTAGTCATTACTACAGGTGAGAAAAGTATATAAAGCATTTTGGAAAAAAGGTGTTCAGGGCAGAGAGGACACTTACTCCCATTGATTCTGTGGAAACGCAGTGCTTCAAAAGAAAATGAATAATAAAGTATTATAAGACTTTTCTTTGTCTTTGCTTCAGTGGAAAAACATAATTGCATAAAACAGTGTGCTTTGTTGTGATCATATCTGTGATATGTGTGTGTTCTCCGCAGGTTAGGTGTCGGGGGCGGGGCCTCAGAGAGCAGTACCACAGAACCCAGCTCACAAAGAAAACTGTTTCTGTCCATTCCTTTGACTCGTGCTGTTTTTATAACGCGGTAAGTATCAAATAGCTCTGATAAATCTGACAAGTTTAATCTTAGCTGTTGTTTCTACAGAGCTTATTAGGCTTACTGAGAAACAAATACCAAACATTTTTATTTAATAACATTGATAAGAACATGTATCACTGGTTTTGTCAGAAACACCTCATGAAAAGTTGAATATAGCTCTAGTTTAGTGCTTCTCTGAAGGAAACATGAGAAGACACTGTTTAACAGAGAAGAGCTTTAAACACTTTATGTTTAAAGAACACTAAATATACAGCTTGATATTTTATTAAATTATTTAACTTTGAATAAAACTGTATAAATTTGTAGATGTTAGTGAAACTAAAGTTTATAGTAGTATATAGTTATTTCACTCTGATAATGGTCATTTTGAGGTGAGCTGGGATCAGAGGGAATGCTTCAGAGCCACAGGAAATATTCAGGTGACGGCAGTGGCTCAGTATTAAACAGGAATGTGATCTTTTTAAATAAAAATGTGCACTTTATCTGAAAATTGTCCTGTACACTACAGTATTCCAGGCCAAAGCAATGGCACAGGGTCACAGCACATATTTGTTTTGTTTTTTATGTCAAAATGTAGGTTGAGTTGAGGTTATACCTGAGCCTCACTAAAGGACAAGTACTATTGCTGTAAAGTATTCTGCTGCAAATCTTCTGTGACTGGGCTGACTTTTGAAATAGTGAACAAGAGCTGTACTGATGTAGGGCACTACTGTTTCTATAAAATCATGAGAAAGGGCCCCCAGATGAACGGCCCTGTGTTTCCTCACCTGTTCCTTTACACCTGACTCAGAGACGATGGGTGGAGTCAGTCTGTTCATAAAACTGCACACACTCATCTTCTCTCACACACTGCTCTGATCAGAGGTGGAAGAACTGTCACTTCAGTCAAACTCACAAGAGACATGGCTCAGAGAGGAATTCAACTGGAGTCTGTTTCCTGTTCGATCTGTTTGGATCTACTGAAGGATCCTGTGACTGTTCCCTGTGGACACAGCTACTGCATGAACTGTATTAAAACTGTCTGGGACCAACAGAGCCTCAACTACAGCTGTCCTCAGTGCAGGCAGAGCTTCAGCCCCGGACCTGTTCTGGTCAAAAACACTATGTTTGCAGATTTAGTGGAGCTGATGAAGAAGACCGGGCTCACAGCGCCCCCTGCTGACCACTGCTACGCCGGACCTCAGGATGTGTCCTGTGACGTGTGCACTGGGAGGAAGCTGAAAGCTGTCATGTCCTGTCTGCAGTGTGTGGCTTCGTTCTGTGAGACTCACCTCCAGCCTCATTATGATGCTGCTGCGTTACAGAAACACCAGCTGGTGGCGCCCTGTGACAAGCTCCAGGAAAACATCTGCTCTCGACACAACAAAGTGATGGAGATGTTCTGCTGCACTGACCAGCAGGTCATCTGCTACCTCTGCTCTGTGGACCAACACAAGGACCACCACACGGTGACGGCTGCAGCAGAGAGGGCCCAGAGGCAGGCAGAGCTGCAGGCCGGGCGGGACCAGCTGCTCCAGACCGTCCAGGACAAAGAGACAGACCTGGAGAGTCTCCGACAGGGGGCCGAGGACATCCATCGCTCTGCCCATGAAGCAGTGCAGCACAGTGAGGAGAGCTTCACTGGGCTGATCCGTCTCCTGGAGAAAAGACGCTCTGAAGTGGAGCAGCAGATCCGGTCCCAGCAGGAGACTGAGCTGTGTCGAGTCCAAGAGCTTCAGGACAAACTACAGCGGGACGTCACTGAGCTGAGGAGGACCATCTCTGAGCTGGACGCACTGTCACTCACACCGGACCACATCCAGTTTCTACAACACTATCCTTCACTGTCCACAGCCGGACAGAGCCCAGACCGGTCCAGGATTCAGACAGGGCCCCGGCGCTACTTTGAGGATGTGACCACAGCTGTGTCAGCGCTCAGCCATAAACTACAGCTCACTCTGAGTGACGGCCTGACAAACGTCTCACTGGCTCTGAGTCAAGTCCATGATTTACTGCCACAACCTGAGCCCACCTCCAGAGAGGACTTCTTAAAATATTCACGAGAAATCACACTGGATCCAAACACAGCACACACACAACTGTCACTGTCTGATGGAAACAGAAGAGCAACAGTTATGAGTCAAACACAGAGTTATCCTGATCATCCGGACAGATTCAGTTTTTGGTGGCAGGTGCTGAGCAGAGAGGGTCTGACGGGGCGTTGTTACTGGGAGGTGGAGTGGAGCGAATGGGTTCGTATAGCAGTTGTTTACAAGGATATTAAGAGAAAAGGAGTCTTTGGTGAATGTTTATTTGGAAACAAAGATAAATCCTGGGCCTTACATTGTAACAAAACTAGTTCTTCATTTTGCTTTAACTCAGTCCATTCCCAGGTCTCAGGTCCAGTTTCGTCCAGAATAGGGGTTTACCTGGACCACCAAGCAGGGGTTTTGTCCTTTTACAGCGTCTCTCAAACCATGACCCTCCTCCACAGAGTCCAGACCACTTTTACTCAGCCACTGTTCACTGGAGTCTGTCTTGGCTGTGTTGGCGACACTGCACATTTCACTAAACTCAAAAAACCTGTGTTGTTTAAAGCCACAGTTTAGGATTGTCTCAGAGACTTTTACTGAAGTGATGCTAAAGGTTCTTTTGTGTTAATGCTCTGGTTTTGAGAGATAGTCAGATAGTGTTTTAATGCTTTGAGCAGATTTATGTAAAAAAAAAAAAAAAAAACTGTTTCAACACAAAACACATTTACTGTAAAGTCTTGTTAACTCAATAAAAATAAATAAAAATGGTGATCTTTGTTAAGTTTATCTCAAAACATGTACAGTGGAGAAAAAAAGTCTTTAGTCAGCCACCAGTTGTGCAAGTTCTTCCACTTAAAAAGATGAGAGAGGCCTGTAATTTTCATCATAAGTACATTTCAACTATTAGAGACAGAATGGGGGAAAGAATCCCAAAAAAGAGCACTGCTCTAGAGGAGATGTGGAGGAATGGGCCAAACTACCAGCAACAATTAAAAACCTTCTGGAGACTTGCCAAAAAAAGGGTATATAACAAAAATATTGAGATGAACTTTTGTTATTGACCAAATACTTATTTTCCATCATAATTTGCAAATAAATGCTTTAAAAATTAAACAATGTGTTTTTTTTGTTTTTTTTTTTCTCATTCTGTCTTATAGTTGAAGTGAACCTATGATAAAAATACAGGCCTAAGTGGGAGAACTTGCACAATTGGTGGCTGACTAAATACTTTTTCCCCCACTTTAAAAGATAAGGAAACACAAAACAATCAGCTGCTGCTCAAGAAACACAAAATGAAAAGACCTAATTTAACTATTGTCATTTCAGTTCAACATATTTAACCTTTTTTGCTTCGTGTTAACAATGAAAGATGTAATAAGAAACAGAAGTAAATGGTAAATGTGTGAAAGATAATGTGCTGTGAAAACATGTGTTAAAGCCCCTCTTTAACCCTGTTCCTTGTGAATAACTCATAAACAGAAAGTCTTCCTGGAAGTAGTTCACTGTTCACTCAGATTATAGCCTTCAACCTGAAAAAGAGCAACACGTATAATAAGAATTATACCTGAGACTCTTTTTGGAGAATGGAAAGTCTTTAAGTCCAGTTTCTTGAATCAAAGTGTTTCTCTAAAGCAGTGTCTCAGACACAAATACATCTGTTCATTCACAAAGAAAAGACCAGTTACAGTTTCCTTCAGAACTCAGCCCTGGTCTGAGTTTTTGTAATTATTGCCCCAGCCCTTTTGGATCTTCCTTAAGTGCTGTTTCAACGCTGACACCTGGTGGAAAGGTGAATGTACTTAACCTTTTACTGTTTGTAGCCCACAAAAAACATTGATTTCTTGATTTCTTTGATGAACAAAACTGTTAAAACTGGAGCAGTGACCCTCTTCTACAGAGTTAAACTTCTCACAAACACTGTCAGCTTTGACTCAGACTCACTCTGAACCCACCTGTGCTGTCATGTGACCTTTAAAATAACCAACATTTCAACATAGACAAATAAAATAACCCCTTTAAACCAGGTGGGTTACATAAAAAAAAAAAAAAAAAAAAAAAAGGGGGAGGCAATCATCTTATATCCAGATTAAAACATGTTCAAGATCTTAGTTTATTTGTCCAATGACACCAAGAACAGTGTCCATGTTTTTAAATACAAGCCCAGTAAGTTGTTAATATGTCGAGCCACTGAGAACATTTCCTGAAGCCATTAGGTGATTTACAGTCTCTTAGGATATTTCTTTGTTTTTGTTGCAACCAAACACATTCTTAAAAACTTGAGAGGCAACATTTTCTTTATCATTCAAACACCCAAACACTGCCATTAGAGAGTCAGGCCCAAATTTAACATGCTAAGGCTTACAGAACAATTCAAAAATATCACTGGTTTGGCCAATGCCAAAATAAATGAGCAGGAGAACCTTGGGACCCTTTGCACCAATCACAGATTACAGAAACAGATGGAAAAAAATTTAACCTTGGATAAATGTAACGGGTGTCAGGGACAGGCAAAAGGACTCACAAAGCAGATCCCACGAAAGGCAGAGCTTTGACGTTCTTTATTTTCCGAGGCAAAGGTACAAGTCCAAAATCCGAGAGACGTAATCACAAGACAAGACAAGGGTCAAAAATACTAGAATCTATCAACTGTAATACAAAGAAACGCTGGAAAGCTCACACTAAGGAAAAGACAATCTGGCACAGGACAGGGGAAAACACACAGACTATAAAGGGAACACAATGAGACACAGGTGGAACACATTAGGGCGGAGCAGGTAATCACAGTGGAGGGAAAGACACCAGGGCAGGAAGACAATCTGGAACACAGACAGGGTTTAGTGATTTCACAATAAAACACAGGAAATGAAATACATTACATAAACAGATAAGCACACAACACTAGGACATGACAGTACCCCCTTACGAGCCGTCACCGGACGGCCCAGGATCCTGTGGGTGGAGATGGTGAAAGTCCCGAATGAGGTCTGGGTCCAGAATGTTCCTGGCCGGTACCCAGGACCTCTCCTCGGGACCGTATCCTGTCCAATCCACAAGGTACTGGAACCCTCTCCCTCTGCGACGAACTGCCATCAACTTCCGCACCGTATACACCGGCCCACCATCAATGATCCGGGGGGGTGGTGGGGGTCTGGAGGCAGGGACCAAAGAGCTCTCCCTTACAGGCTTTATCCGGCTTACATGAAACGTTGGGTGGACCTTCATAGTCCCGGGGAGCTTTAGTCTGACCGCAACAGAGTTCAAGACTTTTGACACAGGGAAAGGACCAATGAATCTTGGTGCTAACTTACGGGACTCTACTCGTAGTGGGATATCCTTAGTGGATAGCCACACCTTCTGTCCCACTCGGTAAGTTGGAGCTTCCCTCCTCCTTCGATCAGCAGCTGTCTTGTATAGGTCGGAGCTCCTTAGAAGGGATTGTCGAGCCTGACTCCATGTGCGGCGGCAACGGCGAACTAAGGCCAGAGCAGATGGAACACTGACCTCTTGCTCTAAAGCAGGAAACAAGGGTGGCTGATATCCAAAAACACAATGAAATGGTGACAGGCCAGTAGATGCATTCGGCAAAGTGTTATGTGCGTATTCCAACCATCCCAGTACCTTACTCCAAGATGTGGGGTTCCTCGAGGTCAGACATCTTAATCCCACCTCCAAATCCTGATTGACCCGTTCAGTCTGTCCATTGGTCTGAGGATGATGGCCTGAAGTCAGACTGACAGTTGCTCCCACAAGGCTGCAGAAAGCCCTCCAGAACCCTGCTACAAACTGCGGGCCCCAGTCGGACAGCACGTTCCTGGGGAAACCAAAAATTCTGCATACATGACTTAATAAAACTTCTGCCGTCTCCTTAGCAGAAGGCAGTTTGGGCAGAGGGATGAACCGCACCATCTTGGAGAACCTATCTACCACAGTAAGCACAGTATTGTTACCCTCCGAAACAGGTAACCCAGTAACAAAATCCACCGAGGTGTCCGACCAAGGACGATGGGGTACAGGCAATGGATGCAGCAGACCAGAGATGGGCGAATTGGAGGTCTTATTGCGGGAGCAAATATCACAAGCTGCCACATATTCAGTAACCTCCCTCTTCATGCTTGGCCACCAGAACCTCTCAGTGTCCTGCGCCCTCCTGGATGACAGGACACCCGCGACGAATGAGCCCAAGATATTACCTGTCCTCGTAGTGCTGGTGGTACAAACAGGCGATTAGGTGGAACCCCCGGTGGCGCCTCAATGGTTCGAAGAGCCTCCCTGACCCTTCTCTCGATGCTCCAGGTAATGGCCCCCACGAAACAGGAGTCTGGCAGGATGGAGGAAGCCTCTTTAGGTTCTCTGTCAGGGAGAAACAGTCTGGAGAGAGAGTCAGCCTTGATATTCTTGGAGCCTGGGCAATATGATATGGTGAAATTAAATTTGGAAAAGAATAGAGCCCATCGGGCCTGTCGGGGATTCAGTCTCTTGGCTGCCTTAAGGTATTCCAGATTCTTGTGATCCGTCCAAACTATAAAAGGTTGCTGCGTACCCTCCAGGAGATGTCTCCATTCCTCCAGAGCTACTTTAATTGCCAGCAACTCTCTATCTCCGACATCATAATTCTGTTCTGCTGGAGAAAGCTTCTTTGACAAGAATGTATCTTATCATCGACTGACCTCTGTGACAGAAATGCCCCCACTCCCGAATCCGAAGCATCCACTTCAACCATGAACTGACGGTTGGTGTCTGGGAGAGCGAGTATAGGAGCGGATGTAAAACAGTCCTTCAACCACTGGAAGGCAGCCCGAGCCCTAGGAGACCAGGAAAACTGGACCTTGGAAGAGGTGAGAGCATGCAACGGAGCTGCAATAGAACTGAAATTTTTGATGAACTTGCGGTAGAAATTGGCAAATCCTAGGAATCGCTGAACGTCTTTACGACAAGAGGGGGTAGGCCACTCAGCCACGGCTTGAATCTTGCCCGGGTCCATCTTCAGCACCCCCTCAGCGATTACCATTCCTAAGAATGACACTGAAGGTACATGAAATTCACACTTCTCAGCCTTAACATACAGCTGATTCTCCAGAAGTTTGCCAAGCACCTGCTTGACATGAACAATGTGAGTCTCTAAATCAGGGGAAAAAATGAGAATGTCATCAAGGTACACGAAGACAAACTTGTTCAGCATTTCTCTTAGTACATCATTAACCAGAGCCTGAAAAACCGCAGGCGCATTAGTCAACCCAAATGGCATTACCAAGTACTCGTAATGACCACTTGGGGTGTTGAAAGCAGTCTTCCACTCGTCACCCTCTCTGATTCTGACCAAGTGATACGCATTTCTTAAGTCCAACTTCGTAAAAACTTTAGCCCCCTGTAACAGTTCAAAACAAGAAGCGATTAATGGAAGGGGGTACCTGTTCTTCACTGTGATGTCATTCAATCCCCGGTAATCGATGCAAGGACGAAGTGTCTTGTCCTTCTTATCCACAAAGAAGAATCCAGCACCGGCGGGAGAGGAGGAAGGACGGATAATACCAGTCTTGAGTGAAGAATCTATGTATTCATCCATGACAGCCCGCTCCCGGTTGGATAGGGAGTACAGACGTCCCTTAGGTGGAAAAGTTCCAGGGAGGAGTTCGATGGCACAGTCATACGGCCGGTGTGGTGGAAGTGAGGTTGCCTTTACCTTATTAAACACCTCCCGTAATTCCCAGTAGACCTCAGGAACTGTAGCCAATTCTGCGCACGGGATCTCCTCTGATGAGAGAGTGTCTCCACGCGCATCAGGAACGGAAGAGTAGGACTGGAAACACCGGGATCTGCACTGATCTCCCCACGATACTATGACTCCCGATGACCAGTCTATGTGCGGGTTATGTAGAATGAGCCAGGGGTAACCCAAGATCACAGGGTGCAGGGATGAGTGAAACAGGAAAAAACTGAGTCTCTCGGAATGATGATCTGGAAAAGACAGAACTACAGGGCTAGTGTGATGAGTAACGGTGCACAGAAGCTGGACATCAAGAGCGGTAGCCTCCATTGGTGAGTCCAAGGAGATTATGGCTAGTCCCAACTCAGCAGCAAGATTGCTGTCCATAAAGTTGGCATCAGCTCCCGAATCAATAAGTGCTAGAAGACTGCGAGAGTGAGAAGTGTTAGTTAACCGAATCTTGGAGAGTTGTCGACTGATATCAGTCTTGATGATAGCCGGGCTTACCACAATTGAGGATCTAGGTGCCCTACCTCCTCGTCTAACTGGACACGTGGAGAGGAAATGGCCCAGCTGACCACAGTAGATGCAACGACCCTCCATCATGCGTCGATTCCTCTCAGCAGATGAGAGCCTGGTCCGACCCATCTGCATGGGTTCCTCAGTTAGAAGGGAAGAAGCAGGAGCAGAACTTGCGGGCATCGAAAATACCTCCTCCCTAGAGGCCCCCCTCCTTCCCAGGTAACTGTCTGTCTGAGAGCGGAATCTCACTCTCTCCCGAAGTCTATTATCAATCCTAGAAGCCAAAGCAATTAGAGCGTCGAGTTCGGTGTGTAGATCAAGCGGGGTCAGAGAGTCCTTGATTCTTTCAGAAAGACCATTGAAAAATGCATCCACAAGAGCTAGTTGATTCCACCCACTGTCTGCTGCTAATGTGCGAAACTCAATAGAATAATCAAAAACGCTACGGCGTTCCTGTTTCAACGTAACTAGTGCCTTCGCTGCTTCACGGCCCGGCGTGATAGTTTGAAAAACTTGAGTAAATGTCTCTAAAAACACAGGTAACGAGTTGCAAACTGCTGAATTTCTATCCCATTCAGCTGTGGCCCATGCTCTCGCACGGCCGGACAAATATGAGATAATGTAAGCTATCTTAGCCCGATCTGATGGAAAAGAGGACCCTTGAAACTCAAAGTGCAGCTTACATTGGGACAAGAAGGGACGACAATCCCCCGACTCACCCGTGAATCTCTCCAGGCTAGACAGCCGGATATGTGCTGACTCACGAGTGACTGTTCTCGGGGTCGCCTCAGCTGGCACCTGGTCAGCAACCGCACTCTCCGCTGACAATGACGAGGCCTCCTTCCTCTGCATCCGTTCAACGACATATCCAATCTGTGCAGACAGGTGGGAATAAGCCCGCTCATGGCTCTCTGCTGAAGCCCTCATCTCACGTTGGAGCAACCCAACCTGCTCCTCCTGGAGATGAATCCGTTGTCCCTGTGCCTGCAGGGCGGCACGTACTGGATCTGCGGAGTCCATGTTAGTGGCCAGATTGTACTGTCAGGGACAGGCAAAAGGACTCACAAAGCAGATCCCACGAAAGGCAGAGCTTTGACGTTCTTTATTTTCCGAGGCAAAGGTACAAGTCCAAAATCCGAGAGACGTAATCACAAGACAAGACAAGGGTCAAAAATACTAGAATCTATCAACTGTAATACAAAGAACCACTGGAAAGCTCACACTAAGGAAAAGACAATCTGGCACAGGACAGGGGAAAACACACAGACTATAAAGGGAACACAATGAGACACAGGTGGAACACATTAGGGCGGAGCAGGTAATCACAGTGGAGGGAAAGACACCAGGACAGGAAGACAATCTGGAACACAGACAGGGTTTAGTGATTTCACAATAAAACACAGGAAATGAAATACATTACATAAACAGATAAGCACACAACACTAGGATATGACAACGGGCGGACTTTAAATCAAATTAGTTTATAACCAGAATTAATTGAACAGGACCTTATTTTGTCCAGAGCCTCATTCCATTGCTCTTCATTTTTAGATTTACCTAGGTCCTCTGACCAGGCCTCCCCAAGTGCTTAAAGCAAATAAAAAAAAGGGATTTGTTTTAACTGTAAAGCATGTGATTTGTTGTTTGTTGTATTCAGTTTTTATCAAAATAAAATAATAAAATAAAATATCAAGCTGTATATTTAGTGTTCTTTAAACAAAGTGTTAAAGCTCTTCTCTGTTAAACAGTGTCTTCTCATGTTTCCTTCAGAAAAGCACTAAACTAGACCACACCCTCTGTTTCTGACAAAACCAGTGATACATGTTCTTATCATGTTCAATGTTATTAAATAAAAATGTTTGGTATTTGTTTCTCAGTAACTCTAATCTTCTCTGTAGAAACAACAGCTAAGATTAAACTTGTCAGATTTATCAGAGCTAGAGCTGCAACTAACGTTTATTTTTTCTCTTGACTAATCTAACAATTATTTTATTTTTATTCTTTTTAATAATCTAGTGTATTTTTATAAACTGTATAAAAAAAAACACTAGATTAATGTATTTTAGAAGGTAGTAAATATGCATATTTTTAAATGAACTGAATGTGATTATTACAATGTTTAATGAGACATCAGACTGGCCACCTCCCCCTGTAGGCTGCCTCGTCCCCACCAGCGATGCGTCCTATCACTACAGTGTCGTCCGCTAACTTCAGGATGATGGGAGGCAACAAAGTCGTAGGGGAACCGTGTGTAGAGGATGGGGCTGAGTACACAGCCCTGTGGAGTGCCGATGTTTGTGATGATACTGGCTGAAGTCCTATTACCAATCCTGACAGACTGAGGCCCACCAGACAGGAAGTCTAGGAGCCAGTCACAGAGGGTGGGGTGAGCACATTTTGACATTTAAATGGCTTAGACTGGCCTCCAATCAGGTCCAAGGCGTTTAAACAGAAAACGGGAAATATTTACTTTTTTAACATAAGTTTAAATAAATGAGACAAAAAAAAACCTTGTTGGTAGTATATTGTTGAAACAGATCAGAACTTGGGCTACAGCACTTTACTTTGTAAATATGAGTTCAATAAAAGGCGATGAATAGCTTAATCAATCAAATTTCCAACACTAAATAAAACCAAATCTATGTATGTACGGCCTTCTTTCCTGCTGCTTCTGCTCACTCTGTTCTTACCGTTTTTCTCACTGTTCTGTAGGTTCATGAATGAATTTCATTTAGTCCAGCCTTTTGTTTCTTAAGTTTTTAAGTCCAAATTAAAAACTAATATTAAACAGGTTATCAGTGTGGCGTTAGAAGGAAGGCTGTGTGTTTTCTGTGAGCTCACCTGAGCTCCTCTCTCTCTGCTCCTTCACTCACTGCTGCACGCTCTCGCTCTAATGTTTT
>JALDNG010000009.1:250000-347500 GCA_024349245.1 Neodontobutis hainanensis
TACAGTAATGTCAATTTTGAATTTTGACATGCTTTTTGCTTTTACTTTGTAGAATCACACATTGCCACACACTGGTGGCAGAGGAAAGATATTTACTAAATGTGAAAGATAAAAGTATATATCTTTTTTTTTTTTTTTTTTTATAAAAGGTATTTCCACCCATAAGTTTCCTTTTGGTAGCTTTTTTCAGTATCCATTTGAGTTTGTAAAGTATCATATTTCATATCGATGGCTGCATTTTGTATTTTGTTGTCCATTGTGTAATGATTGATTAAAAGAATAAATTCATTTGACCACAAGTTGTGGTGTTTGATGGAAATATTTGCTTATGTTGCATGTTTTTAATGTTTTGTGAGTGTTAGAGCATTTTGCTAACAAAATGAGTCATTTTGGCCATTGAGCTTCAGTTTTATCCTGTGTGTTAACAGTTTTGAAAATGTGATGTCAGAGTGGGCAAATGTGTTTAAGCAATCGAGAAAAACTGTAATGTCTTTATAATGTTTTTACAGTTTTTCTCGATTGCTTAAACACATTTGCCCACTCTGACATCACATTTTCAAAACTGTTAACACACAGGATAAAACTGAAGCTCAATGGCCAAAATGACTCATTTTGTTAGCAAAATGCTCTAACACTCACAAAACATTAAAAACATGCAACATAAGCAAATATTTCCATCAAACACCACAACTTGTGGTCAAATGAATTTATTCTTTTAATCAATCATTACACAATGGACAACAAAATACAAAATGCAGCCATCGATATGAAATATGATACTTTACAAACTCAAATGGATACTGAAAAAGCTACCAAAAGGAAACTTATGGGTGGAAATACCTTTATAAAAAAAAAAAAAAAAAGATATATACTTTTATCTTTCACATTTAGTAAATATCTTTCCTCTGCCACCAGTGTGTGGCAATGTGTGATTCTACAAAGTAAAAGCAAAAGCATGTCAAAATTCAAAATTGACATTACTGTATGACAGTCAAAAAAATGGGAAAGATAAAACATCTGCATTACTGTAGACACAGTTTGTTCTGCTAACAGGCAATACAGTAAAGCTGAAATACACAGTGGTATATATTACAGAAACACTGTGAATTACCTGTTCTTATTCAAAAGCCTGACAATAGATGCCACAGTGCTCGACTCAGAATGGGCTGGACCCATTGTCCAGCATGGTCAATAGTAATTGTTGCCCGAATTTCATTTGAAACTTCAGCTTGATTTTGTCCTTTGCTGCTGCAGCTCCTCCACCACGCATACAAACTCCTCTTCCTCTGGCCCTCTGCCATGGCCTCTTACTCTCCTTCCGTGCCTATGGCCTCTTTAATCCATGCTTGCAAATAGCAACACAGAGGTGGCATCTTTATAGATGGATGAGGACTGATTGCTGATTGAAGAGTTGTGCAAATGAGTTTCACATAGGTGCATAGAGATTTATAATTATGCAAGTAGTTTCTATCAGCTGTGAATAGATTGTTTTCTTTTGTTCAACACAGTGAATCCAATAGAGTTTGGGGCCTTTCAATGAGATCTGTGGTAACTGTTTTGAAAAAGGGTGTGAAAAATGAGTGAAACAAATGAAAAAGTGTTAAAACCTTTGCAAGAGAAGACTTCTGCTGTGCTAATAATGTGATGTTGAAGATCAAGCGGATCCCAGTTTCATTTAGTGTGTCTTAGCAAATGAGAAAAACTGTAATGACAGCACCATTGGTTTGTTTTTTTAATTTGTGTCAAATCAGACACTGTTTGTGAGACTTTACAGAGAAGGATATTTCACCAATCTGTGCTGCTTTCCATTTTACTGTTCTCACATATATAAAGACTTTGGTTCAAATAAAGGCCAAAAACATTCCTCGGTTTGTTTCATGAGGAGATAGAGAACAGAAAAACAGGTTCATCAGGAACAAAACTGAACTGAAGAGAACTTGTACAACACATTGTATTTAACAAAGTTTAAAGTTTATCACCTGTGGCCTGTTCATTTTAGACTTTTATTACTATTATTGAAATAATCTCTGGTTGTTAGTGCTTGTATGAATTCAGTCTGGTTGATCTGTTGCTCGATAAACAAACTGACGTGTGTCAAAGATGGAAGGGAGGCAGGTTTTAATGTGGTCACCAAACACTTCACTGGGTTCAGGTCGAGTGAGTCTGAGTCAAAGAAGACAGTTTTTGTTAAATGTTTATTTAAAAAGACAATGGGACTAAATAAGTTATTTTAATTTTGTGTGTTTCTTGAAAATTGTTTTGTGTTTCTTTATATTTTACATGTTTCAAATTAAACTGAAGTGATTCAAAAATCATCCTGATGTGGTTGAAGAAAAAAAAAATATATAATCAAAAATACATGATCATTTTCTTTATTTTTATTGAGTTACAAGCAATTACAATAAATGTGTTTTGTGTTAAAGCAGTTTTTCAAAACATTATTTCTTGTATTATTTTACATAAATCAGCTCAAAGCCTAAAAACAGTTAAATGTGCCTATATCTGTCAAAACCAGTGCATTAACACAAAAGAGCCTTTAGCATCACTTCATTAAAAGTCTCTGTGACAATCCCAAACTGTGGCTTTAAACAACACAGAGTTATTTGAGTTTAGGGAAATATGCAGTGGCTCCAACAGAAAGAAGCCAGACTCCAGCGAACAGTGTCTGAGTGAAAGTGGTCTGGACTCTGTGGAGGAGGGTCATGGTTTGAGAGACGCTGTAAAAGGACAAAACCCCTGCTTGGTGGTCCAGGTAAACCCCTATTCTGGACGAAACTGGACCTGAGACCTGGGACTGGACTGAGTTAAACCAAAATGAAAACCTAGTTTTGGCCCACTGTAAGGCCCAGGCTTTATCATTGTTTCCAAATACACTTTCATCAGAGTTCCCTTTTCTCTTAATATCCTTGTAAACAACTGCTATACGAACCCACTCCCCGCTCCACTCCACCTCCCAGTAACAACGCCCCGTCAGACCCTCTCTGCTCAGCACCTGCCGCCAAACACTGAATCTGTCCGGATGATCAGGATAACTCTGTGTTTGCCTTATATATCTTGCTCTTCTGTTTCCATCAGACAGTAACAGATATGTGTTTGCTGTGTTTGGATCCAGTGAGATTTCTCGTGAATATTTTAAGAAGTCCTCTCTGGAGGTGGGCTCAGGTTGTGGCAGTAAATCATGGACTTGACTCAGAGCCAGTGAGACGTTTGTCAGGCCGTCACTCAGAGTGAGCTGTAGTTTATGGCTGAGCGCTGACACAGCTGTGGTCACATCCTCAAAGTAGCGCCGGGGCCCTGTCTGAATCCTGGACCGGTCTGGGCTCTGTCCGGCTGTGGACAGTGAAGGATAGTGTTGTAGAAACTGGATGTGGTCCGGTGTGAGTGACAGTGTGTCCAGCTCAGAGATGGTCCTCTTCAGCTCAGTGACGTCCCGCTGTAGTTTGTCCTGAAGCTCTTGGACTCGACACAGCTCAGTCTCCTGCTGGGACCGGATCTGCTGCTCCACTTCAGAGCGTCTTTTCTCCAGGAGACGGATCAGCCCAGTGAAGCTCTCCTCACTGTGCTGCACTGCTTCATGGGCAGAGCGATCGATGTCCTCGGCCTCCTGTCGGAGACTCTCCAGGTCTGTCTCTTTGTCCTGGACGGTCTGGAGCAGCTGGTCCCGCCCGGCCTGCAGCTCTGCCTGCCTCTGGGCCCTCTCTGCTGCAGCCGTCACCGTGTGGTGGTCCTTGTGTTGGTCCACAGAGCAGAGGTAGCAGATGACCTGCTGGTCGGTGCAGCAGAACATCTCCATCACTTTGTTGTGTCGAGAGCAGATGTTTTCCTGGAGCTTGTCAGAGGGCGCCACCAGCTGGTGTTTCTGTAACGCAGCAGCATCATAATGAGGCTGGAGGTGAGTCTCACAGAACGAAGCCACACACTGCAGACAGGACTTGACAGCTTTCAGCTTCCTCCCAGTGCACACATCACAGGACACATCCTGAGGTCCGGCGTAGCAGTGGTCAGCAGGGGGCGCTGTGAGCCCCGTCTTCTTCAGCTGCTCCACTAAATCTGCCAACACTGTGTTTTTGACCAGAACAGGTCTGGGGCTGAAGCTCTGCCTGCACTGAGGACAGCTGTAGCTGAGGCTCTGTTGGTCCCAGACAGTTTTAATACAGTTCATGCAGTAGCTGTGTCCACAGGGAACAGTCACAGGATCCTTCAGTAAATCCAAACAGATCGAACAGGAAACAGACTCCAGTTGAATTCCTCTCTGAGCCATGTCTCTTGTGAGTTTGACTGAAGTGACAGTTCTTCCACCTCTGATCAGAGCAGTGTGTGAGAGAAGATGAGTGTGTGCAGTTTTATGAACAGACTGACTCCACCCATCGTCTCTGAGTCAGGTGTAAAGGAACAGGTTTTTATCTTAGACTGCATTTAAATGGGCTTTGTTTTATGAGGAGATAGAGAACAGAAAAACAGGTTCATCAGGAACAAAATCAAACTGAAGTGAACTTGTAGAACACACAGTATTTAACAAAGACAACATTTTTCACCTGTGGTCTGTTCATTATTTATGTTTTATGGCAAGTGTTTTATTTATATAACCCTTTTACCATCAAGCTCGTTATTTACAAAGGAAATCTACATAATATATAGACCCCTTTAATCCTGGTAAAAGTGACATTCCAATGTATAAAACTTGTGTCTAGAGTAAAAGTATGATTCTAGCTTAAAATAGATAACACAGATTCTCAGGTTACTAATAAACCAATAAACGTGTACCTTTAAATATGAATTACCCTGTGATTCATTCTCAAATTGAAAACTCACTTTATGCTTTGTATTGAAAAAATGTAGGTTTTAACTGGTGGGGCTGCACCTCCTGTTCTGAAGAAACGCTCAAAGGATGAACTGTCCAAGAAGGTGGACAGCCTTTCTTCAGAGCTGGCCGAAGTGAAAGCCATCCTCCAGTCCTTTCAAGGCGCCTGCACATGTGCATGAGGTAGCATCTCTCTGTGAGGATGATGCCATCTCGGTGGTGGCTTCCGACTCATTCTTTTAGGAGCCTCTACAGGTACTCGGGAGGGTACGGACAACTCGGCCGCCTCAGCCATTAGGATAGCCCTCGCTCGACTACAGCTGGATGAACCACCACCACAACCAGTGGCATCCAGCGCATTTTTCCGATGGCATGGTGCGGCTACCTCTTTTCTGGTGCCCTCTTCTGCTGTGTATGTTAAAGAGCTTCGTGCTGGGCGGACATTAAGGCATTTTACTGCCTACGTCCGATGCTAGAGCGCTAGCTTCAATGCAGGATGCGCCCAAATTTGGTCTGGGTCATATGCCGTCAGTGGAGCCGGCGGTAGCCTCTCTAATTGTGGCCCAGACAAAGCCATGTGGCCAAATGCTAGGTGCCCACGACCACAGTGTCGGGTCACAGATGACGTAATGTGTAAAGCCTATGATGCAGGGGGCCCCATCCGTCCCATATGCGCCCCTGTCCCATTTAATGCTTGGCCTGGCGTCTTCGAAGGAGGCCACGGGGGTTGATATACCGACCCAAGCATTAATGGATACTTCTTTGCAGACCTTTGCTTTCATGTCTAGAGAGCTTGGGCGTATGATGTCGCTATTGACGCAGGCTCGTCAGCAGGTCTGGCTGACACAATCACCACTAACGGAGACCTGCAGAGGGACCCTACGAGGCTTACCGGTGGCCCCAGGGGAGCTCATTAGTGCAGCCGCAATTGAGGCCCTACAGTGCACGGCCCAGTGTTCCGGCACAGCGTACAGTCTTTCTTGGGGTTAGTCTGAACACAATCACCATGAAAGCTTGTCCCTCTACCCAGCGGGTCAACAGCATTGTAACAATGCTTTCCGCTTTTCGGGGTGGGAGGGCACTGCCTTTTGTCTTATAATTTCGCCTTCTGGGCATGTTGACAGATGCTTCCAGTGTGGTACCTCTAGGGCTGCTCTCATTACACCCGATACAGAGGTGGCTGAACGGCCTACACTTGGATCCGACGTATGACAATCGATGGAAATTGTTTGAGAGGTGGTGTCATGACAAGGGACAGGATCCAGTAGACTGTCCCATTTCATCCATCATATTGTTTTTACAAGGACTCCTAAATCAGGGACGGTCACCGGCTAATCTTATATGTGGCAGCAATCTCCTGTCGGCATGTGGAAGTCGATGGCAAGACTGTTGGAAGTAATAGGCATGTTTCCTTATTTTTGAAGGGCGCTCGGCGATTACACCCACCTACACAGCCAGTGGTACCTTCATGGGACTTGACCATGGTCCTGGATGCCCTGAAGTCACCGCCGTTTGAACCTCTGACAGAAGTAGGCATTAAATGGGTGTCAATGAAGACTGCATTTTTATTAGCAATGGTTTCCGCCAAACGTATTGGAGAACTACAGGCGCTGTCTGTGCATGAGTCCTGCTGTCGGTGGAATCCAGACAGGTCAGGGGTCACTCTTTGGCCGGATGTCTCTTTTGTTCCCAAGGTGATGTCCGGGGCAACGGGTATTCAGCCGCTACAGCTGGCCCGCTTTGACACTGAAGAATTGTGTGAGCATCTATGCCCCGTCCGAGCAACAGATGTGTATATAAAAGGAACTGCAGCAATGCGCAAAACAAACCGGCTGTTTGTTTGCTATTCTGGTCCCCGTAAGGGGCCATGTCTAAACAACACCTGGCGCAGTGGGTGGTGAGTACCATTACCCAGTCATACAATGCCCGTGGCCAACCACTACCAGTGGGAGTGAGGTGTTACTCTACAAGGGGCATTACCACTTCCTGGGCAGCAATGACTGGAGTGCCTTTGGAGGTCATCTGTGCTGAGGCGTCATGGACTACTCCGCATACATTCACCAGATTTTACACTGGAAAAAATGGCATTCTCAAAACAAGTAAAAAAAATAATGAATACAAGAGGTTTTTTACTTGTTATAAGTGAAAAAAATCTGCCAATGGAACAAGTACAAATTGGCTTGGTAAGATTTCTTAAAATAAGATATTAAATCTAGGTCTTTCAAGAGAAAAAAAGATCTTGAAATAATATGGATAGACTCATATTGAGCTATATTCTAGTTGTATTTGGAAATAGTATGTATTAAAATAAGCCAGTAAAGCTCAAAAATAACACATTTTAAACTCAAAATTAGCCTTTCATTTTTAACCAATCCTTATTTCAAGTGTTTGTAACTAATTTTAAGTTCTTAAATAGTACAAATGTCCTCCATTTCAGACCATTATCTACTTAAAATAAGATGAAAGTTACACATTTTAAGATAAATTGTATTGAATTTTAATAGAATTAAGCACACTTAAAAGTGATACCATTCTAGATCTAAGACAGTCGTCTTAAAAAAAAGACTAGGAACAGAAACAAAAATCTTTCATTAAAACATGTTTTATTCAATCTGTAATTTCTTAGTAACAATGCACTTTGGCTCTGTGGAATGCAACACAGTTTTGAGAATTGTTGCTAATTCACATCATTGGATCCCATCTAAAGTCCTCTGAACATAGGTCTAAATTCTAGATACAAGTTGTACAAAACATTTGCATAAATGCAAAATTAGGCACTGGCATCATTTACTTCTCCCAAATATTTTTTGGCTAACAGCATGCACTATTAATGAATTGAGAACAGCAGAATTTGACCTGAAACCATCAGGAGTCACACTGCCCGTTCATAGTTAACGACTATGAGACCAGAACAGCCTGGTCCAGTCAGGTTTAGGCCTAGTCCACACGAACACGGGTATTTTTATAACTCACTGAAACTGAATATTTTTGAAAGCCCCTGCCAGGGTAAGGATTTTCAGAAACGCCGGTTGCAGCGTTGCCGTGTGGACAATAAAATCTGCATTTTCGCCTTGCGACGTCAGAGTGTGCGCCGTTATCCGCTGTGTTTGACGTCAGATTGTGCGCCGCTGACTGCTTCTGATTGACCAACATGCCTTTACGATTAGAGTGATATTGCCGCCTGCAGGTGTAGCATGCTCTTGACAGCGCTTGATAGCGGGTTTTTGCGTTTTCATGTGGATGGGATTTTTTTTTAAAAACGCAGGAGGAAAAACTCAAAAAAAGAAATGTCTTCATATTGAAAACTGAGTCCAGATGCTTTTCCTTTTACCTTTTCTTCACGATCAATCAATCAATCAATCAAATTGTATTTATATAGCGCCTTACAACAGCCATAAGGTGCACAAGGCGCTTTCCAAGAAAACAACAAAAGACAACATTAAGAAAACAAAAAAAACAGATGGAATCAGGATCAAGTCTGACGCTCTGTCTTAAAATGACCTGGATGACCAAGAACCAGACAAGATTAGTGTTGTTGCTCTAATCTTGTTGGAGATGTGCATTATATTTGCATACTAAACCACGGTTTCACTTTTAGGAGGCCAGCCTCACACTTTTTCATCTCCCAAAGATCCCGGGTCTTCTCATTTTTTAGAAAGGTTTTTGTTTCCTGAAGATCGTTTAAAGATTTTAGATAAGCTTCACAGGAATCATCTTTTACCAATTGGATTTTTAGCTTCTCCTCCAGGTCTTCAAGAAGTATTTTAATTTCTTTAAGATCGGTGTTGGAAGATGTGAGATGTGTAATCTCAGCTTCACAGGCCTTATATTTCATTGTTTGGATTTTTAGCTTTTCCTCCAGGTCTTCTTTCAGACAGGCCATCTTGTTTTCAAGAAAAATTTTACTTTCTTGTAGATTGTTGTTGGAATACGTGAGGTCAGTAATCTCAGCTTCACATGCCTTATTTTTCTCCAGTTCGGTTTTCAGCTGTTTCTCCAGGTCTTTTTTGAAACAGGCCATTTTGTTTTCAAGAAAGATTTGACTTTCTTTAAGATTGTTGTTGGAAGATGTGAGATGTGTAATCTCAGCTTCACAGGCCTTATATTTCATCGTTTGGATTTTTAGCTTTTCCTCCAGGTCTTCTTTCAGACAGGCCATCTGGTTTTCAAGAATAATTTTACTTTCTTGAAGATTGTTGTTGGAATACGTGAGGTCAGTAATCTCAGCTTCACAGGCCTTATTTTTCTCCAGTTCGGTTTTCAGCTGTTTCTCCAGGTCTTTTTTCAGACAGGCCATTTTGTTTTCAAGAAAGATTTGACTTTCTTTAAGATTGTTGTTGGAAGATGTGAGATGTGTAATCTCAGCTTCACAGGCCTTATATTTCATCGTTTGGATTTTTAGCTTTTCCTCCAGGTCTTCTTTCAAACAGGCCATCTGGTTTTCAAGAATAATTTTACTTTCTTGAAGATTGTTGTTGGAATATGTGAGGTCAGTAATCTCAGCTTCACAGACCTTATTTTTGTCCAATTGAATTATTAGCTTTTCCTCCAAATTCAGAATGGTGGTCTTGTGTTCCTCCATGTTGTCTTTAAGCTGAATAATCTCAGCTTCACAGGCCTTATTTTTCTCCAGTTCGGTTTCCAGCTGTTCCTCCAGGGCTTTTTTCAAACAGGCCATCTTGTTTTCAAGAAAGGTTTGACTTTCTTGAAGATTTTTGTTGGAAGAGGTGAGGTCAGTAATGGTCGCATTACAGACCTCATTTTTGTCCAATTGAATTATTAGCTTTTCCTCCAAATTCAGAATGGTGGTCTTGTGTTCCTCCATGTTGTCTTTAAGCTGAGTAATCTCATCTTCACAGGCCTTATTTTTCTCCAGTTCGGTTTCCAGCTGTTCCTCCAGAGCTTTTTTCAGACAGGCCATTTTGTTTTCAAGAACGATCTGAGTTTCTTGAAGATTGTCATAAGAAGAGGTAAGATAAGTAATGGCCGCATTACAGACCTCATTTTTGTCCAATTGGATTATTAGTTTTTCTTCTAAATTCAGTATGGTGGTCTTGTGCTCCTCCATGTTGTCTTTAAGCTGAGTAATCTCAGCATGGGACTGCTTGTTTTGTGACAAAAGTTGATTATTTTCTTCAGTGAGGCGCAGAATCTCCTTCCTCAGAGATTTTTTACTCTGCTTAAAATAGCGCAGTTGTTTCTGAATTTTATTGCGTGCAATCCCAGCGTACTTGTTGAGTACTTGTGGAAAAGTCTGATCACTTTCATCACCTTGGTCTTCTAGGGCCTGTCCCAGGGACAGCTCATATTGTGTTATGTTGTGAGGCAAAACCTGGTTGAAATCAGATTCTTCAAGGTCTGGCTCTGAGCATGAGGTGCTGCCCCCCTCAGAGAGGGGCATATAATCCCATTCACATTCATCCATGTCGTCCTGCTGGGTGAGGGTGTCCTCAAAAGGTCTGAGAGTTGTCTCCATGTGTCTTTTTCTCTTTGTGAAATTAATGTTTGTAATGTGTGTTTGTAATGTGTGTAATTTTTCTAAACAGTGTGCTATAGAGTTACTCACAGGTTTTCACACAGAGGGTTCTGACATCACATAGTTCTGAAGTCATGATTCCATCATGTGATCACGTGGTCTAGGCGAAGTGATCACGTGGTCTAGGCAACGTGATCACGTGGTCTAGGCAAGGTGATCACATGGTCTAGGCGAAGTGATCACGTATTATAGGCAACGTGATCACGTGGTCTAGGCGAAGTGATCACGTGGTCTAGGCAACGTGATCACGTGGTCTAGGTGAAGTGATCACGTGGTCTAGGCAACGTGATCACGTGGTCTACGGATGGCACGTGATGGCAAACAAAAGTGGCAGCCTTACCAACAGGCCTCTTATCCAGAAAATAAATAACTTCGTAATATTATTATTATAGTATATAGACACGTGTGACTGAATTGTACTGGGCTATTCGTTTTATTTGGCTTATAAAGGCCTATAAGTGTTATCTTGAATCTGTCCAGCGTATGTGAGCGGAGCGGCATGCTCAAGCTCCGCTCTGGGGGTGCTCCCTCCCCCGGTCCCTCCCCCGGTCCCTCCATATACATCCCGCTCCGTTTTCGCTCCAGGGTATTTTTTTTAATGACACCAGTGTCTGATCAGAAGATGCATGTAGTGTAAAACGAATACGCAGTACTAAGAGAAGAACAGCCATACTTTATTGGAATTTTGAACACTGAACAGCCCCAAACCCCTCCGTCTCCTGACAGTGGTTTGGTCCTGGGACTCCTGGCTCGTGATTTGTAATTGAGCGACAGTGAAGCGTTTCGGAGCGGGAGAAAATCACAACGCTCCAACATTTAAAAAATCCGCTCCTCGCACAGCTCCGCTCCCACTCCGCACCGCTCACACACAACGGTCTATCTTCTGACTGAAGAGATCCCAGACTCAGGTCCGGCTTTAGGTAAGCTACAGGCGAACTAGGCGACCACCAGGCGCTTCAGGGGGCGCCAGATGCGCGGTGCTTTACGCAAAGACAGATAGTGGTACTGCTAATTTTAGTAGTTTGTAAATTAAACCATCCTGTGTCAGAGTCCAAACTGCACTTATAAACTAGAGAGAGGCATGCACATATAGGCCTACCGTCTATAACTGATGTAGATTCTGTGCGCGGAGCTGAGCTTGGTTCAGAGCATTAGGCTTAAGTCAGAACCCAATGAAGCCCCTTCCTGAGGCAGAGAGTCCACAGTCACCACAGAGCCCTTATTGGTCCTGAGCTGTAAACATTCTCCTAATAATGCTTTGGTGAGGGCTGTAACTTAATAGATTCTGCTCTGGGAATCCTTTAATCGTTGTATCAACTGAAGTAGAATCAAAGAGGTGATGATATGTCATAGTAGCCTAATAATATCCTTCACAGACACCAGTAAATGTAAGTCCACTCGTATACGTTTCTTAAAACTGGAAAAGCTATGTCGCTTTTAACTACGTGGTTATTAACGGCATCATGGTGCCTTCACGTGCTCCGTAAAACACAGAACTGTTAGTTTTCATTCACTTTTAGCCTTTTAGGCTACCACTTAGCCTACTATTAAATATTTTAAACAAAAAGGCCACAACACGCCACACACAAGAAATGATTGTATAAATGGAAAAATGTGCAGTAGTTACTGGTCACACAACATTTATTTATGTAGAACATTCAATCAGAACTGAGCAGCTCAGAATCAGCTGAAGACTGTTACTTACTGTGATTTATGTGCTCAGGTTTGCACTGTTTTTAAAAATAATATTTAACCTGAGCAGAAGTGTCAGTGATGTAGGTTTTCTAAATCACCAACTAAATCTTAATATCTGTTAAAATGCATTACTAAAGATACTAAACCTTTAGGTAGGCTACTGGAACTCACATCCCAAAGTAGGGGCACCAATTTATAATCTTGGTTTTTCTCATGGTTTTTAAAGTGTCTTAGAAGCATTTACACATGTGTTTGTTTCCAGACAGTTCCTAGTGTGAATCATTTTAACACATTCTTTAAGCCACTTCTACCACATTCAGAGAAAGTCTGTGAAACAAATGCTGCCTCCCTTCGCTCTTGAGAAAGAGATGCTTGATTTAACAAATATTGTGCTTTAACAAATATTAACTGATTATTAACTGAACATTTTTGTCAAATCCTAGAATAAGACTTAAAACTAGTGAACCTTTTGTTTGTTTTGTTTTTATTTTAAAATAAAAAGGGTCAGTTAATTGCCAAAGTGAAATGAAGGAGTGGAATGTGTGTGTGTGACTATTATCTATGTCTACAATAACAAATACACATCATAGATTAGGCTTTGTGGGCTACTATTACTCTGTTATTTAAGACTTCACCTAAAACCTCCAAGCGTTATATAATATGATGTTTGGCTTTAGACTATTTTCAACTTGTTTCTGAATTTACTCTGTTAGATTAGATTAGATTAGATTAAACGTTAGAGTTAGGGTTAGGGCAAAGTGCTACAGTGTTGCTATAGTACAGAAACAACAATGACAAGGTAACAATGGAATTATGACCAAATACAACCACAATAAGAAGAAGGACAATGAAAATGCATTAAAAGTTTTAATCAAATCAAGTAAAGCTAGTGAAAAGTCCAGTACTATATACGTTAGGCAATGCAAGGCAATTTTACTTCTATAGCACAATTCATACACTGTGACTCAAAGTGCTTTGCAGTCTTGTTTCTGTTCAGTTGAGGAAAATTATTTTCAATCAATCTGTTCGATGTGAATGGATTGGTCCATTTTCAGCTGCTGTGAGTGAAATGTAAACCTGAGTGTCATCTGCATAATTATAGTATGATACACCACAGCTGTGTATTAAATGTCCTAAAGGAAGCATGTAAATAATAGAGGTCCCAAGGTAGACCCCTGTGGAACCCCACATGTCAGTGCCATTTGGTCTGATTCAGTTTCACCTTTACATGTGATGTTTGAACCTTTCCTCACTGTAAAAGTCGACAGAGAAGACACATACTTGTGTTTTAAACACCGCCTACACTTTCACTTTCTTCCATTCAACATAAATGTTCAAATGTCTGTTTTTGAAGTTAGGATTCTTGCCCTTTGACCCCTCATACTTCAGACACACCTGCAGAAAGAAATGTAGTTGTGTGGAATGAGTGAATGTTTTATATTGTCCTAAATGTTTGTGTTGTTGGGAGTGTTTTATTGAGGCACACATGAACCGTGGAGATGTGTTCCATCACAAAACGGAGCACAGTAACTGCTTCGGCCTGAGCTCAGTGTGCCTCGTGTTTGTTCAGAGGCTTTATCGCACTGATAAGAAAACAGGTTTAGTTTTTAAAAGATGTGAGACAAAAAAACAAAGCCTGTTCTTACAGAGCAATGTGAAAGATTTAATCATGAAGAGGACCTGGTTTTACTTCAGAGGAAAACATATGTGGCTGAAAGAAAAGAGCTGCTGCAGCAAAACAAACGAGTTATAACAGTCATAACCTTTGACCTCTTTGATCCAGACTGAGTCCTGTCCGAGAGTGTAATGACCCCGTCAGACCAAGACTAGGTTAATACAGGTGTGTGATCAACTGGAATAGATACAAGGAAACATACAACAGTCCAGTCAGTGGAAGCCAAAACAAAACAATTGTCTAGATTTGAAAGCATGTCCTCACTTTGTGTGACTTTATCGACCAGATTAATGTTTCCCACAATGCACTCACAAAGAGTCCCCAGTTTGTCCAAGAAATACTCAGTCATTTTTGTTGAAGATGGAAAAGTGGAGGAGACTGTTGACTCTTTAAATAAAGTCTGCAGGAGGCTCCGAGAATGAGGAAAGTAGATTTTGCTTTGACTCGTTGTTTTTGGAACAAAACTGATGCATCAGACGTAAATTTCTGGAGGTTACAATAGTTGTGGAGCTCGACTGGAAAGCACACATCGAACATGTCCAAAGTAAATGATCCAGAAGCTTCTACAGTCTGACTCAAATAAAACACAGACTGAATGTTTTGTGTGTGTTTCTTTATCATTTATATGTTTTCAAATGAACTGAGACAAAAACCATCAGGATGAAATTAAAGAAACAAACAAACATCTGATCATTTTATTTTTATTGAGTTAAAAACAAACTCAAGCCCTCAAACAATTTGATATTTTTACACCTTTAATTCTCCAAAGCCTTAAAACACAGTTAAATGTGTCTGTTTCTCAAAACCAGTGCATTAACACAAAAGAACCTTTGGCATCACTTCAGTAAAAGTCTCTGAGACAATCCCAAACTGTGGCTTTAAACAACACAGAGTTATTTGAGTTTAGGGAAATGTAGAGTGTCTCCAAAACAGCCAATCCTGACTCCAGTGAACAGTGTCTGAGTGAAAGTGGTCTGGACTCTGTGGAGGAGGGTCATGGTTTGAGAGACGCTGTAAAAGGACAAAACCCCTGCTCGGTGGTCCAGGTAAACCCCTATTCTGGACGAAACTGGACCTGAGACCTGGGACTGGACTGAGTTAAACCAAAATGAATAAATTGTTTTGTTACACTGTAAGGCCCAGGATTTATTATTGTTTCCAAATCCACATTCACCTGAGCCTCCTTTTCTCTTAATATCCTTGTAAGTAACTGCTATACGAACCCACTCCCCGCTCCACTCCACCTCCCAGTAACAACGCCCCGTCAGACCCTCTCTGCTCAGAACCTGAGGCCAAACACTGAATCTGTCCGGATGATCAGGATAACTCTGTTTTTGACTCATAACTGTTGCTCTTCTGTTTCCATCGGACAGTGACAGAAGTGTGTGTGCTGTGTTTGGATCCAGTGAGATTTCTTGTGAATATTTTAAGAAGTCCTCTCTGGAGGTGGGCTCAGGTTGTGGCAGTAAATCATGGACTTGACTCAGAGCCAGTGAGACGTTTGTCAGGCCGTCACTCAGAGTGAGCTGTAGTTTATGGCTGAGCGCTGACACAGCTGTGGTCACATCCTCAAAGTAGCGCCGGGGCCCTGTCTGAATCCTGGACCGGTCTGGGCTCTGTCCGGCTGTGGACAGTGAAGGATAGTGTTGTAGAAATTGGATGTGGTCCGGTGTGAGTGACAGTGCGTCCAGCTCAGAGATGGTCCTCCTCAGCTCAGTGACGTCCCGCTGTAGTTTGTCCTGAAGCTCTTGGACTCGACACAGCTCAGTCTCCTGCTGGGACCGGATCTGCTGCTCCACTTCAGAGCGTCTTTTCTCCAGGAGACGGATCAGCCCAGTGAAGCTCTCCTCACTGTGCTGCACTGCTTCATGGGCAGAGCGATCGATGTCCTCGGCCTCCTTTTGGAGACTCTCCAGGTCTGTCTCTTTGTCCTGGACGGTCTGGAGCAGCTGGTCCCGCCCGGCCTGCAGCTCTGCCTGCCTCTGGGCCCTCTCTGCTGCAGCCGTCACCGTGTGGTGGTCCTTGTGTTGGTCCACAGAGCAGAGGTAGCAGATGACCTGCTGGTCGGTGCAGCAGAACATCTTCATCACCTCGTTGTGTCGAGAGCAGATGTTTTCCTGGAGCTTGTCAGAGGGCGCCACCAGCTGGTGTTTCTGTAACGCAGCAGCATCATAATGAGGCTGGAGGTGAGTCTCACAGAACGAAGCCACACACTGCAGACAGGACATGACAGCTTTCAGCTTCCTCCCAGTGCACACGTCACAGGACACATCCTGAGGTCCGGTGTAGCAGTGGTCAGCAGGGGGCGCTGTGAGCCCTGTCTTCTTCAGCTGCTCCACTAAATATCCCATCATAGTGTTTTTCCCCGGAACAGGCCTGGGTTTAAAGCTCTGCCTGCACTCAGGACAGCTGTAGAGCTGCTTCTCGTCCTCTTGGTCCCAGTGGCTTTGAACACAGTTCATGCAGTAGCTGTGTCCACAGGGAACAGTCACAGGATCCTTCAGTAGATCCAAACAGATCGAACAGGACAAGGCCTCCTGGTCGAGTGTGTTCTGTGCCATTTCTTCGCTCGATAACAGTGACTTAGAGACTTCCTCATTCAAAGACATAGGTGTGGTGTGACTCTGGGAGGTGCAGACATGCTCCACCCACTGCTCTGTGTAGATCTGAGGAGGAAGCAGGAAGCACAGACAGGTTGTGCTTCATAAAAATGAATCAAAGTTAAAGCTGTAAGCAGTAATAAAAGGCCTTGACTCCACTTGTGAGTGCAGGGCTTATGTTCAAGAGCAGCTGCTCCTCGTGGTTTAAAGCATTTTCAGACAGTTGTCTCCACAAGTTTGTCACTTTCCTCTTTCTTTTCTCTTGTTGTCTGGAGCTGGTGCTGTAAATGCACCACTAGGGGGCGCGCTGTGTTTGTGAGATTGTGTCAGTGTCGTGTTTTAAACCTAACACTAACTGTCTCATGTCTCGACAAAATAAAACCAAAAGGAAACTTCACAAACTGTAGCTAACTTCTAATGTACAGAAGTATTTCCTAAAGTTAAGCCTGAAGTTCTACCTGCTTTGTTTTAACCAGAACTCAAAGTAAATAAGGTGCAGTACATTCTTCTTTCCACCAGAGGCACCATTTAGACAGTCTTGAAGGAATAATCAAAGAGGTCAATAAGGTTGATCTGAGACCAGGGCTGAGTTCTGAAGGAAACTGTAACTGGTCTTTTCTTTGTGAAAGTACACATGTGTTTCTGCCTGAGACACTGCTTTAGAGAAACACTTTGATTCAAGAGACTGGACTGACATTTGACAGAGATTTGGAGAAAAGACAAGTCTGTGTGAATATATCATTATAGTGTTAGTGAGAAAATGCAGTACTGTTGGCCAAAAGAGCTTTAAGAAAACATATGCATTAGTCAAACATGTTGAATGCATAAAGGAAGTATAAATATGACATTACTGACTTTGAGTTGTACAGTTTTCAAATTAAATCATATTTTATTAAAAAGTCATGTAATAAGGAATAATAATTAGACCTGAGCCTTTTGACTCTTTTTGTTTTATTAATGTACAAAGATATGATTCTCTTCACTGTAAATGTCTGTAAATACAGAATAAGGCAATAAAGGATTTGTCAAAGCTTTAGAAAAAACAACCTGTGGCTGAAGTTAGTTTACAAAGCTGCACCTTAAAGACTTAAATATCCAGTTTTACACAGCTCTATAAAACAACAGAAAGACATTAGATATTTGAATGTAAAGCTTTAGATGGTAGCCCACATTCACTTTTACTCAGGATGAAAAACTGTGTATTTATTCTTCATGTTTAATGTAAAAACACATATTTTATTCATACAGTGATTATTACAAAATGTTCAACGTGTCGCTCTGTGTCGAGAGGAGACACTTTTCCTCTTTGCACGACTCACGCAAATGTCATGTTTTGACATGTTAGAGCCAATAAAAGGTGAAAGTGAGACAGGCTTGTTGAGGAGAAACTGGCTGATTTAAATTTATTAAAATATTCACAAATGAACCATTGCATCAAAGATGATATAATAAATCGGATGAATATGATTGAATGTTTGGTTGGTTAGAATCCTATCTGTGTGATAGGTCGCACTTTGTCTCTTTTAATAAATCCTTTTCCTCCACAGCACCAGTGAAATTCGGTGTGCCACAAGGGTCTGTGCTCGGTCCCATACTTTTTTCACTTTATGTTGCACCATTGGGACAAATCATCAGAAGTTATGGAGTAAACTTCCACTGTTATGCCGATGATACACAGCTGTATCTACCAATAAAAGCGAATAATACTACTGACATCATGCGTCTAGAGGCCTGCCTCGTTTCAATTAAAACATGGATGTCTCAAAACTTCCTCCATTTGAACGCGGATAAAACAGAGCTCTTGTTAATTGGTCCTGCCAGTCATTGGCACAAGTTCAACAATCTTACTGTCTCAATCAACAACTGTGTGTTGGAGCACGGCAAAACTGTGAGGAACCTCCTGTTAACATATAAAATCCTTTGTGAACGCATGCCCTCTGACCTATCTGACCTTATCACCTGGTATACTCCAGCTCGTACCCTTCGCTCTCAGGACGCTGGCCTCCTTCAACTTCCTCGAATAAAGAAGAAGTCTGCTACAGAGCCTTTTCTTATAGAGCCCCATATTTGTGGAATGGGCTCCCGGTGGAAGTGCGGCGATCTGACTCTGTTGAGATTTTCAAAAGCAAACTCAAAACATACTTATTTCACCAAACGTATGGAGACAGATTGATCATAGGGTTAGGTTTACACTGGTTGTAGCTGTAGGTTCACACTCAACCGCTGATATTATTATTATATCTGCCTATTTTCAGTAGTATTTAGCACTTTTTTTCTCCTTTCTACCTCCTCCTAGAGTGGAAGCAAACCTCTGACCTGCTGGTGATGTGTACTGCCCCCCGACTCTGCTCCAGTGTGAGGACCCACAGATCATCTGTCATCTACCTTGATGTTGGCTGAGGTCCTATCCACCTTACACACAGAGTGCACACTGGACACTGCCAGTATAAATGTTTTTTTTGTGAATGTCCTGGACACATTCCTGTGCGTCCTATGAGTAGATCCCTCCTTCTGTGGTTCTCCCTGAGGTTTTCTCTTTTTTTTCTAAGGACATAGGATTAATGGAAGACTTTTGGAGAAGGATACAATGGGACCAGGGAACATGGAACAGTTACTGTTACAGAGATAATGTGGCTCATAGAGCAGCTCGAGTTTGGAGCTGGACCCTCACATGTTTAGAACAAGATGAGAGACATCGTTAATGCCACAGGTAAACGTGTTTGTGGCTTCTCCAAGTCTCTGATGATGGAACTCTCTCGTCTATTGTGGATTATTCAAGGAGTGGAGTGAGACAGACTAAATAACTTGAGTTCCTACGAGGCTTGTTACTCAGATCAGTCAAATTAAAGGAACACAGCTGGACTTTGCTGTGAATGCATTTTCTGTAACAAGCACAAGTGAGTCTCTTTTATACATGTCTCTCACAAACGAGGCTGACGTCAGGAGAATGTTCTCAGGACACATATTCAGACATGTCCGGAGAATCTGAGGGTGATGAGCAGCGGGGGGTGGGGCCACTGTATGGGAGCGAGGAATAAGGCTTAACAAACACAAGACAAAGGAAGAGAGCATCTTCTACCTCAAAGATCTGCAGGCATCCAGACATCACTCCTACATTATCTAAAGGTTTGACTGGTCAGCAGCAGGAGTGGAAAAAGTGACTGGACTGAGTTCATGAAGGCAGCTGCTCCAAATGAAGTCCAGAGGATACTGCATTAATGAACAGGTCTCAGACAGTGACACATGAGACGGGCTGATGTGGTTTGGGGAAAAGAGCAGAACCTGAACAAATGAAAATAGATTCAACAGTTTGCTACAGAGGACTTTCCAGTCTTTCATTTTCAGACGAGTGGGATTTTGAGGACTCTGTCTGGACGAGCTCCTTGAATGTGTTTGTGAGACCTGTGTGTTTGGTCATGTGCTACTTCAGCTGCGTGGCCCATTGGCACTTTACCACGCTCGGGACAGAGGTCCTTCTTCTCCTCCTGATGAACCCTCGAGTGAAGCTCCAGAGACAAACAAAACAATTATGTGCAAGGGTCTTTCCGATTGTTTTTAGAGCTTATTTTCCAGAAGAATATTAATGAAAACCTGACAATGCAAAAAATAAAAAAGCAGGTTAACTCTTTGTATTCATTATCTCAGCCAAAATGAAAGAAGTAACTGATGATTGTGTGTTTTTCTGATATTGTTCAAGCCTAAAATCCCCTTTTATGTTCCTATCTCTATTCTCCCACATGGTTCCTGCTCGTACCTTCAGCCTGGACGGGTCGGTGCAGGTGTAAGTGCAGAGCAGCTGTACGGCTTCTCTCTGGTGTGAATGCAGATGTGCACGTCTTCTGCTGCTCGTTGTGGCTCGAGGACTCACACTGGAGTCAAATGAAGTCAAATGGATCATGTTTAAAGCAACGCCTGCACCTCTTTTGTTTGCTCCATTTACAGAATCAAGCTCTTATCCATCCATTTGAACTTTGTCCATGATGTCATCCCTAAAGCATGTTTCTGTGACTGCAGTTCTACTAAATATCTTCTTAAACTCACTCAGGTAGGCTTTGTTTTTAAGAACTTACAATAGAGACTTCTACTGTTTATGTGGATGATTGATAAAGTGTCTTCTTCAAATGTTTCATTATTAAACGCTTCCACATTGAAATATTCACAGTCATTATTTACATTAAATTCTGTTTCATCTATTTTTTAATCTGTCATATATTTTATTTATTCAACCTCTTTATTGTGTTTGGGAAATATTACAAACATAAATGAAAATGGTCCAAAAAACACCAGGATTCATTCATTTATAAAGACTTTCAGTTCTTTATAAAATCACTTTATGGAAATCAAAACAAAAAAACAAAAACCTTACAAATATATAATTGTCTATGGTTTTACACAATATGTTGTAGAATGAATATACTTTAAACTCAAAGGTCAAAACTTTTATTCAAATCAATAAACAGCACATTGTTACAGATCATTAACTAAAAAAACTTGTGTCAGGGTTTAGTTACTCTTTAAGAATATGTAAAAAGAAACATTTTATTTATTGTGGATATTAAGAATTAAAAATCAGAAAAAGTTTGAACCTTTCCTCACTGTAAAAGTCGACAGATAAGACACACACTTGTATTTTAAACACCGTCTACACTTTCACTTTCTTCCATTCAACATAAATGGAAGAACGATAGAAACTGTTGACTCTAATTAAAGTCTGCAGGAGGCTCGAGGATGAGGAAAGTAGATTTTGCTTTGACTCGTTTTTGTTTTTGGAGCAAAACTGACGCATCAGACGTAAATTTCTGGAGGTTACAATAGTTGTGGAGCTCGACTGGAAAGCACACATCGAACATGTCCAAAGTAAATGATCCAAAAGATTCTACATTCTGACTCAAATAAAACACAGACTGATTGTTCTGTGTGTGTTTCTTTATCATTTACATGTTTCAAATAAACTCAACTGAGACAAAAATCATCAGGATGAAGTTAAAGAAGAAAATTATCTGATAATTTTATTTTTATTAAGTTAAAAACAAACTCAAGTCCTCCAGAAATTTGATATTTTTACATCAATATTTCTCCAAAGCCTTAAAACACAGTTAAATGGGTCTGTCTCTCAAAACCAGTGCATTAACACAAAAGAGCCTTTAGCATCACTTCAGTAAAAGTCTCTGAGACAATCCCAAACTGTGGCTTTAAACAACACAGAGTTATTTGAGTTTAGGGAAATGTAGAGTGGTTTTATTAAACCAGCCAAGACAGACTCCAGTGAACAGGGGCTGAGTGAAAGTGGTCTGGACTCTGTGGAGGAGGGTCATGGTTTGAGAGACGCTGTAAAAGGACAAAACCCCTGCTCGGTGGTCCAGGTAAACCCCTATTCTGGACGAAACTGGACCTGAGACCTGGGACTGGACTGAGTTAAACCAAAATGAAAAACTAGTTTTGTTACAATGTAAGGCCCAGGATTTATTATTGTTTCCAAATACACATTCACCTGAGTCTCCTTTTCTCTTAATATCCTTGTAAACAACTGCTATACGAACCCACATCCCGCTCCACTCCACCTCCCAGTAACAACGCCCCGTCAGACCCTCTCTGCTCAGAACCTGCCAATAATCACTGAATCTGTCCAGATGATCAGGATAACTCTGTGTTTGACTCATAAGTGTTGCTCTTCTGTTTCCATCAGACAGTGACAGTCGTGTGTTTGCTGTGTTTGGATCCAGTGAGATTTCTCGTGAATATTTTAAGAAGTCCTCTCTGGAGGTGGGCTCAGGTTGTGGCAGTAAATCATGGACTTGACTCAGAGCCAGTGAGACGTTTGTCAGGCCGTCACTTAGAGTGAGCTGTAGTTTATGGCTGAGCGCTGACACAGCTGTGGTCACATCCTCAAAGTAGCGCCGGGGCCCTGTCTGAATCCTGGACCGGTCTGGGCTCTGTCCGGCTGTGGACAGTGAAGGATAGTGTTGTAGAAACTGGATGTGGTCCGGTGTGAGTGACAGTGCGTCCAGCTCAGAGATGGTCCTCCTCAGCTCAGTGACGTCCCGCTGTAGTTTGTCCTGAAGCTCTTGGACTCGACACAGCTCAGTCTCCTGCTGGGACCGGATCTGCTGCTCCACTTCAGAGCATCTTTTCTCCAGGAGACGGATCAGCCCAGTGAAGCTCTCCTCACTGTGCTGCACTGCTTCATGGGCAGAGCGATCGATGTCCTCGGCCTCCTGTCGGAGACTCTCCAGGTCTGTCTCTTTGTCCTGGACGGTCTGGAGCAGCTGGTCCCGCCCGGCCTGCAGCTCTGCCTGCCTCTGGGCCCTCTCTGCTGCAGCCGTCACCGTGTGGTGGTCCTTGTGTTGGTCCTTGTGTTGGTCCACAGAGCAGAGGTAGCAGATGACCTGCTGGTCGGTGCAGCAGAACATCTCCATCACTTTGTTGTGTCGAGAGCAGATGTTTTCCTGGAGCTTGTCAGAGGGCGCCACCAGCTGGTGTTTCTGGAACGCAGCAGCATCATAATGAGGCTGGAGGTGAGTCTCACAGAACGAAGCCACACACTGCAGACAGGACTTGACAGCTTTCAGCTTCCTCCCAGTGCACACGTCACAGGACACATCCTGAGGTCCGGCGTAGCAGTGGTCAGCAGGGGGCGCTGTGAGCCCTGTCTTCTTCAGCTGCTCCACTAAATCTGCCAACACTGTGCTTTTGACCAGAACAGGCCTGGGGCTGAAGCTCTGCCTGCACTGAGGACAGCTGTAGCTGAGCCTCTGTTGGTCCCAGACAGTTTTAATACAGTTCATGCAGTAGCTGTGTCCACAGGGAACAGTCACAGGATCCTTCAGTAAATCCAAACAGATCGAACAGGAAACAGACTCCAGTTGAATTCCTCTCTGAGCCATGTCTCTTGTGAGTTTGACTGAAGTGACAGTTCTTCCACCTCTGATCAGAGCAGTGTGTGAGAGAAGATGAGTGTGTGCAGTTTTATGAACAGACTGACTCCACCCATCGTCTCTGAGTCAGGTGTAAAGGAACATGTGAGGTGTGATTATGATCCATTTTATCTTGTTTAAACTCTTTATTGTTTATTATTGTGTCTAAAGTTTACTTCACTTTGAACCATTAAATATTGAAGTCAAGATGCAGTCTCAGTATTTTCATTTATTATCAGTAATAAAACACAACAGACTCAGGTTAATGTTTGATCAATGGCACTTGAGATGAACCTCTAAACGTAGTAGAGAGGAGCCAGCTGAGGTGGCACGGGCATTTGTTTCGGATGCCTCCTGGACACCTCCCTGGGGAGGTGTTCCGGGCATGTCCCACTGGGAGGAGACCCTGGGAAAGACCTAGGACACGCTGGAGGGACTATGTCTCTCGGCAGGTCTGGGAACACCTCAGTATCCCCCTGGAAGAGCTGGAGGAGGTGTCTGAAGAGTGGGAAGTCCGGGCGTCTCTGCTTAGACTGCTTGACCCGGCTCTGAATAAGCAGAAGATAATGGATGGATGGTCTAATGTTTTATTATTTGTGACTCTTATTTTTTGAGGCACTTATTTCAAACCAAAACTACATTTTATATGACTTCATTAATGTGTTAATGAAAAGCAGATTACACAGGATTATATGCCCTATTTCGTTTTCAGAGCCCAGTGAAGAAGTAAAAGTCAAATCCAGGTGTATTTTCCTTATTTGTGTGAGATGTTTTTAGCCTAGAGCTGTACATTAAAAAAGCTATTATCTGAGTCCTTGTAGCCCACACAGACACATTTATTCTACTCTCTCTCGTCTGTTGTTGTGAATAATCCAACATTCTGTGTGTTTTTGTCTTTATTATTTATATTTTTGATGCATAGCTCCAGAGCTTTGTTACAGATGACGTTGTGTCCAGTCACAAATGACATGAAGCTACGTTAAGCAGTTATCATATACGAATGGGTTTGGATCAAACGAGGCAGGCCACTGGACGCATGATATCAGTAATATTATTTGATTTGCTCTTATTGGTAGATACAGCTGTGTATCATTGGCATAACAGTGGAAGTTCACTCCATAACTTCTGATGATTTGTCCCAATGATTTAACATACAGAGAAAATAGTGTTGGACCAAGCACAGAGCCTTGTGGCACACTTATTTTCACTGGGGCTGTGATTAACTAATGAATATGTGCAACATCCTCAAATGAAAGAAGAAGAAGAAGAAGAAGAAGAAGAAGAAGAAGAAGAAGAAGAAGAAGAAGAAGAAGAAGAAGAAGAAGAAGAAGAAGAAGAAGAAGAAGAAGAAGAAGAAGAAGAAAGATTATTTATATAGCACATTTAAGGTCTTCAAAAAAATGAAATAGAGAATATTACAGACATAACATACATAGTCGTAACTACAGTTACCGTTGCAACATACGTAACAGAAACATCCAGACATTAGAACAACAGCAGGATAACAGCACACGTGGTAATGTGATGGGAGTTTTCAGTGGCTTTTTTTAAGAAGGACAAGTAAGATATTTAGGAATTGTATAAAGTAAAGAGTGTTGGGTATGTATGGAAGGAATGGTTAGGTAAGTGTGGGTAATTGTACTGGTCTAAGTACATTGACGGCGTTTGTTGATGGCAGTGATGGTGGCGCAAATGGAAATGATGAATTGTGATTAAAAATTGGTGGATATTATTTCTGTTTTTTCTCCCATTGTTTTTGTGAAAGTAGCTTGTTGTGGTTGTATTTTGTTTGTGTGTGTGTGTGTGTGTGTGTGTGTGTGTGTGTGTGTGTGTGTGTGTTTTCCCGGTTTTGTTTTATTCTGATTGAATGTTGAAGGGGGTAGGGGAAAAAAGTTACACCATACACCTTTTTGGTCAATGTAAGTATTGATTTTATTTTTTATAACATTGTTCTTTTTTATTTTTTGACTAAAATAAATAAATATATTAAATAAAATAAAAAATAAAACCACCAGGTTTCATAAATTCTAAATCTAATAAAAGCTTTCATATAAAAGTGTCACAATCCTCGGCCCCTGAAAGGATTCTTATTAAGTATGGTGGCCCTGCCCTGACCACTTTGAGTATGACACCGCCCTTGCTCTTTGCTGTACTTTCTGCTGCACGCGCCGCCCGCAGTGACTCATGGTGTCTGTGGGAGGAGTCACGGCAAAGATGGCTGCGGGAAAGGCGAGAGTGTTTGAAAAATCATCAAATGGGTTGTTTATCTGTCTCTTTACAGGATGCACAGTGGCCCCAGGGAAGGAGTGGTTCATGTCCTCACTGTCATGACTCACTTTGGACCAACACGCCTGCTGTCTTTTGGACATTTGTGTTTTTATCGCTCGTTTATATTTCTGACATTGTGAATACATTAGTTAGCCGTTAGCCTCCGAGCAGCATCGCTAACGTCTACTAGCAGCAAGCAGCTCACTGGAAAACACAACCTATCTCCACCTGGGACTGTTTAACCATTTTTACAAATACACAAGGTGAGTAACACTGCATTTCCCCATTAGTAAATGCAACTGACACGATTATTTGGCCTATTATTCTTTATGCATGCCTCATATTTCCGAGCTATTGCTGATTATTTGGGCTGTCCCTACAAGCATGCTACATCATCTCTTGGCTTAGGACTAATTTCTCTCTGACTTCAATGTTACCCCCTTGTTACCCCTAACAATGAAATCCGGTTTTCAAATGATGTATAACGCATATAATTATAGATGTAATATGGTCAGATATCTGGTGGAAACCCCGAGCAGGAGAGGACGTATGACCCGAGGCGCTGCAGTGATTAATGACTGACATGGCAAGATATGAGTTACTGTACATGAAAATCTTTTATCAAGAAAACCCAAGCTTAGTGAATCCATTTAAAGCCACCCAGCAAACCGTACTGGATATGAAGTTTATTAGCTGAAAAGTGGTAGTTTGTAAAGTAATACGTGAGTAATTGCTTTTTCACCTGTTGGGCTGTAGCTATGTAAACCTGGATTAAAACGAAACGATAATAACTGAGGAATGTTCAGTGACATTACAGCTCAAGATGTGGTATTTTCAGGTCACACTATCTAAACTATCATGATGAAAGCTTTTGTGTTTTTTCCAAGTCACCAACTATGGAGTAATTTAAAGTCCAATATAAACTTAAATAAATGTGTTATTTAACTGGTATATATTCAGTCTATTTCTTAAAAAAAAAAGAACAAATTAGGTGAAAAGTGAAATAAGCTAAGAGTTTGAATACATGAAGTAAACTTAGTGCTTAATCATCATAATAAGGGTGCTCTTATCACGTTTGTGGTCTTTATGATTTTGGTTGCTTTCCTCCAGGGACTGGCCCAAATGTTGCAAACAAATTTACTGTCCTGCTTAGACACACCATAAAACCACTGGAGGAGCAGTTTTTGAGGGGCACGAGGTGTGAAAGTCTCTGGATTGGCTTTTCTGTTTGGGAGTTTTAGCCAAATGCCATTCACTCTTTTTTTAGTTCTGCTTGATTGGAGCACACTCACCAAAACAGTGAGGCTGCTTTTTATTATTTATGTGGAAACAGAACAGTTTAATCTCCTAACAACATATTTGTAACGGGATTCATCTGTGGAAAAAAATGAGACCAGACGTCATCTAGACTTTAATGTCATGGATTGTCATAGTTTTGAACAGGGGTTTCCCAATCACATCTTGCTTATGGAAAAAGAGCGCTCCACAGAATAAATGGAGGCAACGTGAATAAATATTGGCTTCAATCACATAATGTTTTACGAGGAGGAGATAATTGTCGTGCTGCCGTTGAAGACACAGCTAAATGTTAAAGATAAGCTCTAACCTTGAGTTTGGTGTGATGAATAAGTATTTTGTGGTTTTACTTTTTTAATACAAGAAAAGCAGGAGAAGTATCTCGGCTGCTTTTTGGGTGAGAGTTGGAACATCAAGCAGTGCCAATTATAATGTGTTTTTTGTGGCGTGACAGGGGCTGCTACCATGTTTCCAAATAATCTTGTCAGCACCCGTCCATCATCACATTTAAAGTATACAAGGTAATTATTGAGATGTAACAGTCACATGTGAATTCACTTCAGCATTAGTCCTCTTCAGGTAATTTGTGTGAATACATCCTGGAAAGTTGTGTAGTGTTGCCTTATCTGCTTGACAGATCATCCTCTCAATTGATTGTATGTTAACATTATGCTAACATTACTTTCTGCTCTCCAAGTATCCCATAATGCACCCAAATAATCAGGGACAATGATTTTTGTTCATTTTCAAACCTGAGTAAATCCTACATATGGTTATGGTGGGTTGGTGTTTAAAAAAAAATATTATTCTTTAAAAAGTGAAGGAAACCAGCCGTTGTGTTAATAGCTAAACTTTTAAAAGCAAAACTTAGCATTACATGCACACTAGCAGACGTTAGTTATGAAAAAATAAGCCTAAATTAACCTTTACCATATTGGCTTAGCTAGTCTTTAACATAAATGTATCTGCTAATTTTATATATTTAAAAGAAAAAATGAAATATATGCATTATTCTTAATGAAGTACTTGTTGAAATGGTTCTCTGAAGACGTTTACTGGGTCGAGTGAATATATAACAGAAGTAAGTGAGTTGTAAAGTCGGCCCACTGACATTTCTGGGCTTTTACTTGAGATAACTGTGAGGAATGTGCTTAAGCTCCTCACTGAGTCACACCTGTGCTTTGTGAACATTTGTTAAAGCAGGTGTGTCCCAAAAAATGAGTTGTTTTCTTTTCTACACTCTCTGGTAAACTTCTTAGAGCTTTGTGGTGGAGTTGTGACACTGCTGTCAACTGTTTTTAAGTGTTTATAACGGCAGCCCTCCCTTTACAGGAATTCGAATGGTGTACTTTGGACAGAACAGTTTTTTATGACTCTTGAGTGTGTGACTTGGAAATTAGACTTTAATACAGTTCTCGCAGGTCCTTAAAGGTCTTCAAGAAACGGTTTGAATGAGTTCTTTGGTGCAGGCTTTCTTGAGTGAAAGTGTTTTGTTTGTGTTGTGTTTTTTTTTATTTGATTTTAAATATCAAGAAATCAATTTTTTATTTTTTTTCAAGGATCTTTATCCTAAAGCTGCACTACGCACCTTTTAGCCACTAGAGGGCGCAGATCCCTCTACGGACAGTTTTGTTTGTTTTCGAGAGGAAACTATCCAAAATCGGCAAGTTTTGAAGAAAAAAAACATGTCTTCTGAAACGGTAGGGTCTTTTTAGTACACTTTGTACAAATAAAACTCTGCTGGTGTCCAGTGTATCGGGCTATTTCTGCTCCTCTGTTTGAGCTGCTGAGTGTGTCTCAGGAGAGGTTTGCTTGTCCTGGAGGCTTGGAATTATGTATAATTTATATGAGAGTTTACTGTCCATCTGCGGGTGCTGTGTCAGTGACGTAGGTATGATTCAACCAATCGCGTTTTATCAATACGAGAACGTATATTTTTGAGCTTTAGTAGCAGTGCAGTTTTCAACATTATTTAAGTTTAGCGCTGGGTTCAGACCTGGTTTAACAAAAGGTTTAGTCATTGTTTTGTCTTTGTTTAACCCATTTAAATGCAGTCCAGTTACAGTATTTTTTTCTGAAGGTCAAAGTGAATAATTAAACAGGAATTGCCGAATCTTTTACTCTTTTCTTTAGTTTGACAGTTTAAGCCCCTAAAGTTTATTCTAACAGGAATCATTTGTGAAAAAAGAAATTGTCCGTAAGGATTTTAATAGATGAGACTGATCAGCCCACAGCGGGAGTTTGGCTAATCACGGCTCGATTCAGGAAAGAGGAGCGCTCTCATTGGTTGACTTTGATGCAACAAAGGGCCATAGGGTTTAAACCCGAAAATGATTTATTCTATTGCAAAAAACATCTTATTTTAGAGCGAAAAAAGAGAAGAGGGCAGCCAATTAAATCAATCATTTGGTTCTTTTCTACTGGGTTTGTTCATAGACAAGTGTGTGTCCCTACAGGGCTACCATAGTTGCTTGCTGGCTGTAGAAAGGAAAGGTTAAAGAATTGGGAATGGCAGTTTTGTAAAGCTGCTGATAGATGCTGACAAAAATCTAAATTGGTTGTGAATTTACTGTCAGGGGACAAGTTGTATAATGATTATTTTGGCATTGATGTTTGTATTTATGTGACAAGTTCATTTCTTTTACTAGTATTTCATGGAAAATTATACATCAATTAAATTTGCCAGCTTAAAGTTTTGGCAATGTGGCTATGTATCCATCTGCTTTAATGTTTCTTCTTCTTTCTTGCATTTCATGATTGATTTAATGAATATTTTAAATTGATGAAGATGCTCTGTGAGAAGATTACATTATTAATCAGGAATGTCCAGCTAATGGACTGTTTCTTGTGTCTCGGTGTATTTTTCTCATAAAGCTAAAGCTAAAGTGAAGCTTACAATGCCATATTAAAGTAATGTGTGTCTGCAGCTTTAAGAACCATTGTCTGTCTTTGGGATTTTCATGTTTGCTCCTGACACAAAGCCACTCTTAAAAAAAAAAACAAAAAAAAAAAAACTGCAGTCTGTGACGTAACCCTGTTTAACCAGAACAACCACTTTTTTCCAAACTTGGAGAAGCCTGGAAGCAGGGAAGAGTCTTTGACAATTGTCCCAAAGTCTCTTTCTGAACAGAATGAACTTAATAACCCACATGGTTTATTTATTTCTTCAGACTTTGTTATAAAAGTTGTGTCTGGTTAAATTAATCATATTTCTTGCACGTTTTTTACTCTAGCACGTTAGTGGCATTACCCTTATTGTGATTTTGTATTAGTGTTGAAGGTTTAAAATGCTGGCTTCTATCTGACCTGACACTCCTGAATAGTTTATATCTGTAAGCATTTTATTATGTTGTATTTCTGACCTGAGGATTTGTTTTGTCTTCTCTTACAGCGCTGAGTCCTGACTGGATATGGAGTGGTGTTGGCTTCAGACTGGATGACAGGGTCTAAAGGGAGGACAGGACTCATTTCCTGAATAGAAAACAAACAGTGAACATTTTACCAGAAATAAACTCATCGCAGCTCGACCCACACCTCCTCTTCCTCTTCTTACTTTACCCTCAGCTGTTCTCGTCTCTCTATAATTTAATTGGGGCTCCTTACACATTTTTTTTCTTGTGACCTCTCTCATCCCCGGGTCAGTATGAGCTGGCTGAGCAGGTTGAACCCGCGGGGTCCCGGGACTCGGACGGGACGCAGCGCTGCCCCGTCCAGCCCCTGCACTGCCGACCCAGAGACCTGCCTCATGGTGTTTCAGAACCACTGGAGACAGGTAGGTCACAGGACCCTGCGATACATCCACTGGGCAATCGTCATTTACGTTCAGTGTCATTCGGCTTTCAGTAAACGGTAAAAGGGAGCAGTATCTCTATTTACCGCCAACAATTGGCCCAATAAATTTACCCACTGACAACAAACCTAAGCTAACAAACCTCCATATGGCTCCAGCTCTTTACCTGCTGCTAATTTTCTCCTGCTCTACCCAACAGCCCACACAGACTATTTAAGGTTAAAAGGGCACAGGATACTAGAATACATTATTTGCCCGGAGACAAAAACACTCTTCAAGTTATATTGCAGTTTGTAAATTTCACAATGTGTGGTTAAAAATATGATTTATTCATATTGTGTAAGGTTTTTATTCTGGTAAACACACATTGTAACAACAGTTTATGCAACCAGACCATCAGATCTCAGAAGGAAGTTAGGTTAAACCAGACCATGTGATCCCAGACAGGACCAGACCAGACCCCATGATGTTGGGATCAGGGTCACACCATCACGTCAGGAGGACTCCTTGTTTTTGTTCACTCACTTTGCATTTTATTAATTGTTGCTGTAGATTGTTTGCAGCAGTGTTTTTATTTTTTTTATTTTTTTGTTGAAGTAAAAAACGTGTTTCCTAATAGAGCAGTAGAGCGCCACTGTTATAAAATGACAGTTTACACAACTTTGCATATTATGTGTTGGTTGTATAAAACAAAATCACTCAAAATCCTGAAATCACAATGTGAATAATATAAATGAACTTTTAACACCAGCGTAACCTGTGGAAAAGTGAGTTTAAAGCCCTGTCTTACCTCGTTAATGTGGTAATGTGAATAACAGAATAGCTGGTAAACTCTTTCTTTAAGGGTGCTCTATGTTTGAGAGTGATTATTTTGTGCCGACACAGTGTTGACGTTCACACACTGAGTTTTCTGTGTCACTGCTGAAGAGGCTGGTCTTTCACTCACAGGCTCTGGCTCATGTCCAGTCACTGATCGACCGGACCACATCAATGCCCGACTTGTGGGGTTGACTTAAAGCTGCAGGAGGGCATAGCTTTTACTGCGAGACGTGTTGTAGGCTGAACGTCTGGATGGATGCATGTGTTTGATTCTGGTCAGTGCAGTTCAGATAAAAGGAAATGAACATGCATCAAGTGGTCTATGTTAAACACCTAACAAATGGGGCCACTGGTTAGCCTGGTTCTACCAGACTCTCGTACATTTCATTTGTACAGAGAGTCTGGCCTCGCTCCATTGACAAGCGTTTACTTCCTTGTATGCGGGAACTCTGTTGAAGTTTAAAACTATTGGATCTGCCCAGAGTCACTCAGGATCTGCCATAGCCAATCGCTAACGTGTGGTCGTGACATATGTCATGCGCCGAAACCGACCGGAAACAGCAAGTCACTCCCTCTGTTCGCTGATTGGTCCTACAAAAAATAGATTTCTGGAAACCTAAGAATATACAGCGATCCCAGACTAAGTACTAAAGCGAAATGAAATTGAGCGGAAGTACGTAGGAGGGCGGAGCCAGGCTAGCCACTGGTATCCTTCATCAGGCAAATTTACATTATAATTTCTTGACATAAAACAGCTGTTATCTGCAACAAGACTCCTCAGAAAGAGGGTCCAATGTGAAACCCTCACAGACCAGAGACATCTAAACCAAACTAAACACAAGTAATAAAATCTAGCTCTAGAGAAGCAATGAAGAGGTTAAATGTCTTATTAGTGTTTGATGCAGGTTCAGGTTAAGTTTACAGTAAACAAGTGCTACCAGTGCCTTTACCTTCATTGCTTTGGTTCTGTCATATTAAGAAAAGCTCAGTGTTGTATTATTTGGTCCAGTGCTGAAAATGTGGATGTGAACCATGAGCTAACTGAACTTAGGGAGTTTATACTAAACGACGCAGACTTCTTTAGTATCGTGCTAGACTGGAGACAAGCAGTAGTGATAAGTGTCAGTCTGACATAGGGCTGGGCGTTAGGGATAAGGTCTGCAGAGTCATCACAGACATTATTGAAGCTGCTCTGGAACTAACAGCAGCATTAGCCACAACACGAACACAGATGTCTAACAAAGATACTGGTCTAGTCCCAGTAAATGTCATTTTAAATGTGTTCGTTTGATTCCTGTGTGAATTTTATTACACTACATGACCCCTGTATACCACTGATGAGGTTCTGTTTGAGAACCACTGGTCTAATTATACACAACTTTACTTAAAAACCTGTCATATACGTTTAATAATTGGGTAATATGTTGAACTGATGTTTTGTAACACACATTCAAACACGCTGAGGTTTGTCTGTTGATCAGTCATTTGTGCTTGAGTCACGCTGACCTGAAGATGTCTGTGTAAATATTACCAAAGTCTAGTTTGTTTGTTTTCCTTCTTGGGAGCTGCTCTTACACAACATAACAAATGCTGTTTAACCAAGTGCAACATTACATTACAGTATTATCAGACTGCAGCAGCCACAGTCAAGACAATTTAGCAACAAATTAATGTTGCATTGGGTTTATTTGTCAAAAAAGTAGTAATAAAAACAAACCCGAACAACATTTGACCCCCTGAGGATCACTTTAAGCAGGCTTTATGGTTGGAATATTTAGTGTTAATATATGTTTGGCCATTATTATTGTCATGATGTAAAATAAAATTTTTTAATTCTTGCCGTTGTGATGTTCAGGTGTCTTGGATTCTGGAGCAGCGTGAGCCGTCCTCCTCCAGCGACGACCTGACAGCCGTGAGGAACCACACAGACCAGATGCTGTGTCTTTTAGCAGAAGAGCGTCCAGCAGAAAGTCCAGACAGAGGGGCCTCCTCTGTGAGTTCAATGGGCCCCATTCTGGAGCTGGTGGTGACGGAGAACATCCTCGAGCGTCTGGTGCAGTGGCACATCCGCCGCGGCCTGGATCCCGACAGCCAGGGGGCGCTACTCAAACTGTTTGAGATGCTCATAGGACAGACCCATCAGCCTCTGCTGCAGCACACGGCTGTCCTCCACCCCCTGCTGCGACTTCTGGGGGCCTGCGCCGACCCAGAGCTGGGCTGTCCTTCAGCTCTGGAGAACAGCCTGGTGCTGCTGCTCAACCAGGTGAACACACACACATTAAAGGTCAAAAATGGTCTAGGACAGTGTTCAAAAGATGCTCTGTGACCAAATTGGCTGGTGTATTTTAGCATAGTTTTGCCTTTTTATTGTTCTTTGATCATTATTATACTTTTTCAGTGCCCATTTTATTCATTGTGTGCCGCAGCGGGATTTAAAACAGTTTCTAGTAGGATTTGGACAGTTTCTAGTAGGATTTGGACAGTTTCTAGTAGGATTTGGACAGTTTCTAGTAGGATTTGAAAAGGTTCTAGTTGGATTTGACAAGTTCTATTGGATTTGGACAAGTTGTAGGTGGATTTAAATAGGATTTAGGTGGATTTAAATAGGATTTAGGTGGATTTGGACAGGTTCTTGGTGGATTTGGTCAAGTTCTAGTTGGATTTGGACAGGTTGTAGGTGGATTTAAACAGGGATTAGATGGATTTATGAAATGGTTAATGTGAGAAATAATACTAAGCAAACATTAATTAATAGGGGACTATTAAATTAACTTTACTTTATGAAAATGGCTTTAAATAAATTAAGTGCCATTTAACTAACTAAACTAAAGAGCAAAATATCCAAAACACAAAAAGGGGCAAAATTATGCAAAAAAAACCCAAAGGGTCACAAAAATAATAAATAATAATATTATTAAAGGGTCACTTTTTTTTGCATACTTTGAAAAAAGGTTTTAGAAACACTGTTTTGGACAATATATTCATGTTTTATTTGTGTTTGAAGTGCAGTGCTGTAAGAATGTGTTACTTGTGTCAGGTTTGTGTGACCATGGCCCGGCAGCCCGTGGTCCTGGAGCTGTTGTTCAGAGCAGCACCGGCTCAACACGGCTCCACCAACCTCCTCATCTTCTCCCTCCTCGTGCCATTCATCCATCGGGACGGCCCCATCGGTCAACAGGCCCGGGACGCTCTGCTGCTGGTCATGGCCGCCTCCGCCAGTCACGAGGCTGTGGCCCGCTACATCGCCGAGAACTCCTACTTCTGCCCGGTGAGTGAAGGACATTTGTAATAAAACATATCGCCTTTGAAGGTAAGTGGGCTCTAACGTACCACATTTCAGAATTTCAGACGACAACAAAGACAAATGTTTAAAACAGCACATACATATGGAGATATTATTTTATTGGACATATTTACATAAAACACATGTTTTTTTTTATGAATATTAGAAGGTAGGCTAGCTAAGAATGGCTACAATTCTTAACTTGTTGTTTTAAGATGGTGGATTTTTCAGTTCAGGCCTAATTTGTAATAATTTGTTTATGTGGCCTCTGTTTAACTGAGCCTGATATTTATGCAAAAAAGAGGACGGTTAAGAAAAGAGGGTTATTTGCATCAGAGCTGCTGCAGAGTCAAGTTTAATCTATCGGAAGTGAACAAAAAATACATTTAACTCAAAAGAGCAGAGATGCTTGTACCAGATTGTAGTTTACAACACCTTTTTCCATCTGCACTCCCATAAAAGGAAAAGGGAAGGAGGAGAAATTGCACAACAAAACATTACATTACAGCAGCTTCAAGTACATTCACACAACCTTATTAAAAATAATTATACTCATTCATCACAGATTCTAAAGTGCAGGTTATCAAAGCTCCAACATCCATCCTAGTGCTCATTCAAACATGTATGTACACCTGTATCTAAAATTAAAGATAAAATGTATTGAGCTAAATATTAACTCAGCCAAAACTTTTAGATGTGTTTGTTGTTGAATATGAATATATGAATAGTTAATCTAATGAGAAAAAGAAACTATAAAACACAAGACCTTTCTATTCTAATAGACTTTGACTTTTTTCTTTTAATTTTACACAAAAAACGGTAAATAAGCATAAACAGAGGAAATCAATCGCTAAAAATACATTAAAGAAAAAAGTAGTTGTTAAAAAGTCAAATGTGATAAATGTATACATCTTCATAAATAGAACATGAAAGGACTAAGCTTTCCTTTAACTTAATTCTAAATAACTTTCTTAAAATTTGCATGACATGTTTGTTTAGCCCCAGTTCACATACACACATCTCAGACAAATACCCTATAAAATTTAAAACGTAAAGCTGATGACTTCCATATACAATTACGATATTTTAGAGACATGTTACATTTTCTTTTACATATATTTTACCAGTAGCTTGTGCAGTTGCTTCACTTTTATCAAAACTCAACAGAAAAACATGTTATAACAATGCTTTATAGAAATGAGCAGAACAAAAATTAAGAGACTCTATTAGCGGCAAGTACTTGTGCGTTTGTGTCTCTGATGCGTCATGATGGTGTTTGATAATGGAGCAGAAGGAGATGACTGTGCTTGCTCGGATAAAGCACTCATCTGACCACATTTTCATCCCATCAGCCTTATCTGTGCTCAGAAGACTTCCTGCAACACTACAAATATATAAAAAACATGCTACATTTCTCAATTCTGATGTTTGTCAGAAGAAGATAAAGGGAAGTCAGTCGTGAGAAGAAGAGAAGTCATTGAAGATTATGTCAAATCATAGGTAAAAAAGTGTATGAGCCCTGAAAAAGTGGTTAAAGCTCCTGTGGACTGACTAAACACTGACTAAACACTGTTATTCCATTTTTCTGTGGGTTTGCTTTGAGAAAATGTAAAGACGGGATGATATTGTGGGAGCTTGTAGATTAGTTTTCTTTTCTAGGTGTGCTGTCTTTAAATATACACTAGGTGGCAGTAATGAGCCATACTTTTAAATACATCATTAGTTCATAAAAAGTTGTGAGTGGGTTGTTTGCTGCTGAATATTGGCATGGTACTGTTTCTTATTCTATATATTATAGTATTTATAATAAAAATGATTACAGTGGATTATAATAGGTTTAGTACCAATACAACATCTGTTTTATGGCTTTAAAATTACATTGGTCATGCTATTATTAGCCATGTTATGTATCTCTGTACATCTGGTTGAATACTTTTTACACTTGCACTGTTGAAAATGATCCATCCATCCATCCATCCATCTTCTACCGCTTATCCGGGGCCGGGTCGCGGGGGCAGCAGTCTAAGTAGAGAAGCCCAGACTTCCCTCTCCCCAGACACTTCCTCCAGCTCTTCCGGGGGGATACCGAGGCGTTCCCAGGCCAGCCGAGAGACATAGTCCCTCCAGCGTGTCCTAGGTCTTCCCCGAGGTCTCCTCCCGGTGGGACATGCCCAGAACACCTCCCTAGGGAGGCGTCCGGGAGGCATCCGAAACAGATGCCCGAGCCACCTCAGCTGGCTCCTCTCGATGTGAAGGAGCAGCGGCTCTACTTTGAGCTCCTCCCGAGTGACCGAGCTCCTCACCCTATCTCTAAGGGAGCGCCCCGCCAATACTTTTTACACTTGCACTGTTGAAAATGATGTAATTATGTATTTCTTAACACTTTGCGTCTGACCTTTTTACTGATGAAAACCAATGATGGAGGTATTTACAGAGTAGTGTCAGTGTTGACAATAACATGGCAAATAAATAAAGTCTTGAAATATTTGTATAGCATTAGAGCCTCCGAGGTTTCCGTAGTTTGTGGTGTTTAAACTGAAGCAGAAAAAAATAGTGGCAATAAATCCATCTACACATAAACCTGGTGCAATTAAAATGAAGGAATAAAAGTAGGTCTGTTGAAGTATATGAAAAAGTTAATATGCTTACTTTCCTCCAGCCACAGTTTGATGTTAGAGTAGGTTTACTTGGTTGTTTAAACACTGGACTGTAACAGGAATAATCTGTGAAAAAAACAGACCTTACGACTTCAGCTAGGCTTTATTATCAACAATTTTAATATAACCCTGCTTGATTTTTGGAAAAGGGAGAGCTCTCATTGGTCAACACTGATGTCAATAAGGAAGTGGTAGCTGCTGATAAAACGGAGAAGGTGTTCAGCACAGTACAGCACTTTTTACAGAGAAACATTGGCAGTTCAGTCACGTAATGTTTAACGAGGTTGTGCTGAGCTAAAAGTTTACAGTAAGCTCTAAACTTCAGTTTGTAATGTGTTAGTATTTTACAGAGGAAAAACATGTCCAGTGTTCTTTTATTAATAAAAGGAAGACGAGAGAGTGGAGTATGAGACGGAGAGGCCAAAAATGAAATCAGGTAGTGGAGTTAGGAGCTGCACCATTTAGTATAATACCGATTTATGGACAACACGCCTCACTAAGATACACTTCAGGAGCTTTTGGATACCACGTAAGGACTTCTGTGGTCTGATCCGTCTGTATAACATTTCACACTGTGCTTAAGTTAAATCTCTGTCCTGCTGCAGGTGTTGGCCACGGGGCTCAGTGCGCTCTACTCCTCGTTGCCCCGGAAGATCGAGGTCCGAGGGGACGACTGGCACGCCCTGCGCCGCGAGGACTGGATCGGTGTGTCTTCGCTCGTGCTGTTCATGAACTCCCTGGAGTTTTGTAACGCAGTGGTGCAGGTCGCCCATCCTTTGGTCCGCACTCAGCTCCTGGACTACCTCCACAACGGTTTCCTCGTTCCTGTCATGGGCCCTGCACTCCATAAGGTAATACTGAGTCCTTTTATAGTCCTATTTCTTTGATATTTGATAAGTTTTATGGCTGAATAACATTAGGAAAACACTCAATATACAGTAACTGTGTTGAATAAAGTCTCCCAAATTTGCAGCTCTAGTTCTTTTCTCTTCCTTCAGCAGTCTTTCTAACTTTTACAAAAAAAAAACAGTATTAACAAAAGCGTCATGGTGGCTTTGTGAGGTTATATCAACACCAGGAGCACTTTTAAAAGAGCTCTAGTCACGCAACTATGAACACGCTCACAAAGGGACAATAAACAATACATTAATTTTGTCATAAAACAACACAAATTTATTAAAACTGTTATGTTGTAATATGCCATATGTTGTAAATCCAGCACCATGGTTTAGATATGCCTTTGCCACACGAGACATGACTGTGAATAGAAAAAGCTCACAAACAAGGTTTCAAACTGATTCAGGGCTTTTTGGTATTGTTTTCTGCTGTTGTCTAATTCCACAAAGACCTTGTGTGGTGTGTGTTTAATCTGTTAGAGACTACACTAAATGCTGATACACAACTGTCAGACTGAGATATAGCACGTTGGTGAAACATAACAGTTCAATATCAAAGAAATGAAGGGCAACAATTTAGCATACAGTGTTTTCAAAAGTTTTGAAGTGCTGCTATTGTCGACTGAATAACAATTTAAATGTGTTTTGATTTGAGGTCATGTCTTTGATTTGAGAAAAATACTTGTTGATTGCTTAGGATTTTCATTATTCATCTTCCATTGCCTGTTTTTTTTGTTCTTAGTCTTGTTTCTATTCATCTGAAACTTGTTCTTTATGTTCTGTTTCCTGTTGATGCAGTCATCTGTGGACGAGATGATCGCCAGCACCGCCTACCTGGACCTGTTCCTGCGCAGCGTGACAGAGACGTCCCTCCTCAAAACCTTCCTCCGGTTCATCCTGCTGCATCGACACGACAACGACACGATCCTGGACACGCTTCTGACGCGCATCAGCAGCAACTCCAGGGTTTGTGTTCACTGTGTGTGTATTTATGAGCCTCCAGACCTTTGTAATAAGTGGGTTGCGTGGGTGGTGTGTTGGCTCAGAGAATTGATTAAGAAGCAAATTTAAGCAGAACAGGAAAGAATAGCACTCAAGCTGTTTGTTTTTGTTTCACAATAATCTGAGCAAAATTGTTTTTTACACTTTATATGTGGGTATTAGCACCCAGTTTTAAATCTCTTCTAAATTCCAACCTTCCCAAATCTGATTTACTTGCTTTTTTTGTTACAGTCCACAATAAAAAAATGAACTAGAGGGGGGTAATCTCCTTTTTAAAGACTATGAAGGAGAATCACGATGTGAAAGACAATTGTAATCACTAATTATGCCATGTAGTTATATATATATATATATATATATATATATATATATATATATATATATATATATATATATATATATATATATGTATATGTTTATTCGGGGTTAGCACTCTGGCCTCACACCAAGGACGTGGGTTCTACTTAAAGACTGCAGATCTGGTCAAGAAATGTATAAAAGGGTCAAAAATGGGGAGCAAGCACAAAAAAGGTTTAGGGTTTCTGTTGGAATTGAATTAAATTAACTGAGGACAAATAATCAAAACAATGAGAAGGTAAAAGTTCTTGAAAATGTTTGTTGCAGGGACAAGCTCAACTTTACCATTAAAGCTTATAAAACAAGCACATTCAAGTTTTAATCAAGTTTACAGTTTGAATTGAATCAAATTTAAGTTAAACTATTGAACTATTCTTTAAACTGTATGTTTCTTGGTTCCTTTCACTTAGTTCCATTTTTTCTTCTTTCTTCCAGCTGTGCATGGTGTCCCTGAGCCTCTTCAGGACTCTTCTGTCGCTCCATTGTGAAGACATCATGCTGCAGCTAGTTCTCAGGTATCATTTCTTTGCAGGAAGTAGGGCTTGTGTGCCATGCAGAGTAAGGCTGGACCAATAAAGAATAAAAGGCTATTGCCCATGACATTTATAATAACCTGAATTGATTGTTCCCACCTGACTTTTGTTTATTTCTCTCTTAGGTATCTACTGCCCTGCACCCACGTCATGCTGAGTCAGCGCCGTGCCATCAGAGAGACCGACCTGTACGGGAGGTCCGCCAACAAGTTCCTGTCCCTGATCCCCGAGTGCTGCCGCCAGAGCACCTCTGACCGGGAGGAGGACACTGCGTTCTGGGGCAAAGGTGAGACACAATAACATCTGCGGCCAACCTTTACAGTGCTTCATGAGACTGTTGACATAATTGTGTGTGCTTACTGTTTTTAGTGATTAAAATATGTGTTGTGCTCTTGGTGTTGATTTGACTTTTAAGTTTTAAACCACTGCCATCCGTGACTCGCCAGGTCGACTATTTCTGCACAAATCAAAGGTTGTATTAATATTTCCTCTATTTTTATGCTCCCTGGCAACAGAAAACAGCAAAAGCAAAGCAGCAGCAGGTGTTAGACAAAAGTATGTTCAAAGATGAAAAGGATAAAGCAAAAGCATCTAGACTCAGTTTTCAAGGTGAAGATGTTTCGTCTCTAATTCCAAAGGGAAGTGTGACTCCTGATGTGAGAGTTGTTAAGGACTCAGGAGTGAAACTCTTTTGTTTTAGGTTTCAAAACACTGTTGTAAATACTAAGCATTATGAATCTGAGGCTTTTCCATTTTAACAAAAATGGCTTCATTTACACCTCTCTCAAACCGTCTGGCCTCTTTGTAAAAATTCAGACTTTGCTGTGCTCAAAGGATTGTCCTTTCTCTTTGAGGTGGAGGTGGACTGAAGACTCCACTGGTATTGGCTCTTCTGTGCTGATACATCCTCTTGTGAAGCTGTTGTTTGATAAAGTCTCTTGGAATTAGAGACAAAAGGTCTTCCTCACCTTTAAAAACTGAGTCCAGATGTTTTTTCTTTAAGTTTGACCTGGATGACTGAGAACCCTCACAGACTTGTTTAACAATGCTATGGTGGCACATGACACCAATGCATTTCATATTTATGTCAAATTTTCTGCCACTTCACAAAATCATGGCCCTGTTTCTTGCAGTAAAATATAGCTTTTACTTTGTTTTTTATTGTTCCTTACATGTCTGAATAACTGCAGTTTTTATAATAAAGCATTTATTTACTGTCAATGTTCATTTGTCCGTTAGCTCCGTGTTTGCTTGGTCAAGCTATTTAAGTGTCAATCCTTCCCCTTGTGCCTCACTAAAAGATGTTCAGGTGAGAGTCCAGTTGAAATTACCCTAATTACATCCAAGTTGAATGAGTGAAAATCATTCTAATGAAATGGGATGTCTTAATACCACCTTTCCCTCCAGAATAAGTATTTACATTTAAGCAGAACTGGAAAATAAATGAAATAACACTGTGTGAAAGCTACCACTTAGAGCATTAGAGCAGCTCAAATAATGTCCATAACGACTCGGCAGATGATAAAGGCAATAGCCTTTTTGACACAGCCACTAAGATCTGAGATTCCTATCTGCATGACCTGAATGTGTGAACAAACCCTATATTTTCCCTGGAGCTGATCCTTGAGGGCCTTGTGACCTGCCCAGGTCAATAGTCACTGTAGTAAACCCATAAGGCATCACAAAGGTATAATGACAGCCTTTCTCTGGTATTAGTTTGTCTTTATTATCATCCCTGGAGACATTTCTCCAGGATTCTTTTAGCTGCTCTGGTGCTGTAACAGTGTTAGCCTTCACACTGTGGTTAGGAAAGTTTTTACTTAACTTTATTTTGGGATATGTCTGTTTTTGACATGTTTGTTATTCAAAACTCAAATTAACATCTTCATTTCCAGCCCTAATCAAAAGTTATATGTTCATTATTTATTGTGAACTCTTGTTTTTGCAGTTTTCACCACCCCCAACATCGAGTCTCCGGCTCCACACAAACCCAGCACCCCGTCCCGTTTGTCCTTGTTCATGCGACAGCAGAGCAGTGGCAGCAGCTCAGGAGGAGGCTCGTCTACTCCGACAAACATGGAGCCTCTGCAGGGTCACGCTCTGTCCCCCGAGAGCCCCATGTCCCAGCAGAACCTCACTGAGTGTCTGGAGTGGGACTGCGGCTACCTGGAGTACCTCAAAGACGCAAGACGAGGCATTGAGCTCTGCACCTGGTCCTGCCGAAACTGGTCGGCTCCTTACGACGGAGAAAACCCCTCCCCAAATTTAGCCCCTCCTCCTCCGGCTCCTCCCACCTCCAACCCCTCCATGGTAATGTTCCCAGAGCACTTTGCTGTCCAGGGAGTCGACAGTAACACTCCTCCTGCTCAGCAGAGGACGGCCATCGTGGCGGCAGCGCGGTCGGAGTGGAGCAGCTCGGAGCGGGACAGCGGCGAATGGGACGTAACGATCGGCAAAAACAACTGCATTAGTTTGACGCCACGCTCAAAAAAACGCAGCCTGCAAAGGGAAGAGCTTCTTCCAAAACCTGTACCACCTTTAGTCCCTTCCTCTTCGTCACCCATGCCCCCTTTAACAGCCTCGCACTCCTCTCCCGCCCCTCATATCCCGTCTACTGCCATGACTCTGAGCTACCCACCCATGTTAAACGGCACAATGGGACAGGGCTGCGACAGTCGGGATAGAGGGTTAGAGGTAAAGAAAGTGAAGAGAGACGTGGACGAAAACACAAATCAAAACGGCTGTCCGTCCCAAAGCTGCACCACACACTCCATTTTCAACAACAGCAACATGAACGAAGTGAAGCCCGTCTGTCTCGTCGTCCCGCAAGCGTCGTCCGAGCAATCTAACCCAGAAAGCAGCCAGTCTGTGGAGCGTCTCATCGAGGAGCTGTTGGAGCAGTCACCGGGCGACGCTCAGTTCCCTGGGGAGTCAAACGGACAGGGCATCAGCATCGAGGCCTTCACGCAGGAGCTGAGGGAGCTGGAGGACAGGGTGAAGGAGAGGGTACTGGCCGTCTGTCAACAGGACGACCCAGTCAGAGAGACCCGGGAGCAGCAGGAGGAAGACGCAGCGCTGGGTTTGGGATCAGAAGGGAAGACGACAGGAGACGGAAAGGGGAGCAGTTCTGTGGTGGGTCTGTGTAGTCCGGTCAGACCCCTGAGTCAGCCCACCTCTCAGCCGTACACAGGTGAGACTGTTCATGTAATAGAGCCAAGACACAGCAAATGCAACATTAGTCTGAGCTGCTTATCCATGTTAACTCAGGACTTCTGTTAAAAAACTAATGTTTAAATAGTGTCTTACACAGTTCACCACATTTACAGTTTATTTAGATGAGGTTAACCTAAAGCTAAGCCCTGTATCTTATCCACTGCAGGTCCTTTTGTGGTCGTGCTGTTTGCCAAACTGGAGAACATGCTCCAGAACTCGCTGTACGTCAACATCCTGCTCACGGGCATCGTGGCTCAGTTGGCCTGTTATCCTCAGCCTCTGCTCCGCTCTTTTCTGCTCAACACCAACATGGTCTTCCAGCCCAGCGTCAAGTCTCTCATCCAGGTACAACAACCACTTTTTCTGCACAAATACTAACCTCTTCTGCAGTTCTATCTTATAACAACCTTTGCTTTTGCTTTTGATGCTTTAATACTCTTGGAAGACTTAACTTTTTCAATTAAAACACCTCCTGATTAACATCTCTGCATCAAAGGCTTTTATTTATAAAATTATCACAACTCCTTTCATAAATTAACTGTGAAGTCAATAAACTTATTAATTACTTATTGCAAATAAAAAAATGTCTCCAAAAAGTTTACAGAGAGACGGATCATTTAAAGAAAGGCTTTTAAAGATCTAACCGCTCTCTGATGTGTCTGTCTGCCTTTAGGTGTTGGGCTCCGTAAAGAACCGTATTGAGGCGTTCGCGGCGTCTCACGAGGACTTCCCGGTGCTGCTGAGGAAAGCCCAGCAGTACCTCATGGCCCGGGGCAAAGTGGACTGGAGCGACCTGTCCGCTGTAGTGCCCCCCTTGAGGCGCTCCGACTCACTCGGTACGCAGCAGCTCCACGAACAAACTCTGCACCGCCTCGGGCTCAGGATGGAGGTGTCAGACAGTAACCAGTACTGACTCTCTGAACTCTCTGGAAGTGGAAAAATTTATAGCTTTAGTAACTTTTTTATAGCATTGTAGCCTGTTACCAGTAAATCACCAGGAATCCATTAAAAGCACAAGTTATTAAGCAAAATAAGGTTTAGTCTTTGTGAGGTTGCTCTTGTCTGCTTCTCCAAACTGGGAGTGTGCTCACAACTGTCTACTGTAAACTATCTCCAAAAATACTGTATCTTATCAGAATCAGGTTTATGGCCAGGTAAAGTGAAACGGTTTACACAATACTAGGAATTAGTTGTAGCCTGTTGGTGCAAAAACACAGAATAAAGTCACAAAATATATTACAAGATAAAGATAAATACTATGAGCTATAAAAAGTAAATCTACTATAAATTTACATAAAAAGACAGACAACGTACTCAAATGTTCTTTTTATCTTCCGTTTGTTTTTCCTTCAGTGAAGAGCCGTAAGCCGTCCCTGGGCGACCTGATCCTGCGTCACACCAACAGCCCGACCCGAGCCCGAAACGCGGCACAGCTGGCCCTGGCCCACGTTCGGGACGGAGGCCAGTCCCTGCACAGCGCTCTGTTTCGGGGTGGCGGAGGCGGGGCGTCCGGTCTGGAGAAACAGGCCGAGGCTCTGCGGGTGAAGAACGCCGTCTACTCTGCGGTCATTTTCTGTGAGTTCCTCAAAGAGCTGGCTGCCCTGGCTCAAGAGCACGCCGTCACTTTGCCCTTCACGAGCAGTCAGAGTCCCGAGGAGTAGACCCTCACGGGACACAGACAGGTTTTGTACCAGACACTTGTGAATATCATGTATAGACAGAGTATCACTGTAAATACACTTAACTTGGAAAAGCCACATCAGAGACATAAGTGCACAAACCGGTGCTAGTTGTGTTTTATTTTTTAGGATGAAAGAGTAAAATGAAGGCAATCAAGCTTTTATCCTTTAATAATCCAAAACCAAATGCTATAATTTGGCAGGAAATATAAAAAACTGTAGAATAGTTTCTGGGACATTTTTGCCTCCGTTGTGTGAAGAAAGTGCACAAAGTAACTCCAAGTGTTCATTTTATTTTCAAGAGGCTGCACTAAACTGAAAAAGGGATTAATCTGCACCGAACTGGAAACACAGGCTCTTTGATAGTGTTCAGTTTGTTTTATGTTGCACCGTTGTCTTGAGACATATCATCTTTTATTGTGTGTGTGTGTGTGTGTGTGTGTGTGTGTGTGTGTGTCTGTGTGTCTGTGTGTGTCTGTGTGTGTGTGTGTGTGTCTGTGTGTGTGTGTGTGTGTGTGTGTGTGTGTGTCTGTGTGTCTGTGTGTGTGTCTGTGTGTCTGTGTGTGTGTGTGTGTGTGTGTGTGTGTGTGTGTGTGTCTGTGTGTCTGTGTGTGTCTGTGTGTCTGTGTGTCTGTGTGTGTGTGTGTCTGTGTGTGTGTGTGTGTGTGTGTGTCTGTGTGTGTCTGTGTGTGTGTCTGTGTGTGTGTCTGTGTGTGTGTCTGTGTGTGTGTCTGTGTGTGTGTCTGTGTCTGTGTCTGTGTGTGTGTGTGTGTGTGTGTGTGTGTCTGTGTGTCTGTGTGTGTCTGTGTGTGAGAGCCCTTTCAGAAGCCATTCACGTGTCACCATAAAACGCTGTGGCACTGCTTTACACTTTCACTGTATTTTCCACAAAGAAGAAAAGAGACTTTGATTTAAACTGTCTTCAAAAGGCATTCACTGACATAACATTTAAAGCTCTTTATCGTCTCTTTAAACAAGCTGAACCTCTTTCTTTTTTTTTTTTTTTTTACGTTTTGGGGATGTATTATGCTGCTATTTTCTTTTTTAACACTAACATTTTTAGTTTTTATAAGTGTCATAGCTACAATATATTCCCTCAATTCATTTGGTACCAAGTCTAAGGCCTCCTTCAGACGAGCCAGTTAAGTCCGGACTGATTGAATCTGCCAAGTATTTAAGGGAAAAATGCATCTTAACTGTGTAAGTGTGAATGAGTACGAGTTCTTATTGAGTCCTTCCACAACAACATGGCAACATTTCCAACTCAAACCTGTTCAAATCCAACTGTGTAAAGATTCATTGAGCAACACCTGTTTATGCACATGATAAATTGTTGCATATATATTTTGTGATATTTAACATAAGTAGAGAAAGAGCCATCTGCTCAAAGCGGTAAAGGTTTTAAGTTTGAGCTACAGCCAATCAGATTGCATGACACCATCATGACTAAGGGAAGCCCCTGAGCCCATCTGGTACCTTCACCGGTCGCTTTAAACCAATCTTCTACATCTTCATGTAAATCTGAAATGTTATTACAACTTTAGCTGGTCCCGTGTCCAGAGAAAAAGGAAAGACGGATTGAAATGCCGAGTCTGAAGGAGGCCTCTGTGTGAGTGTGAGGAAAAGTGCCAGGTTTATTATTTATTACTTTGTGCCGAATGTCTGTAAAGCTGCACTGCTCTAAAGGCTCTGAGTTGTGTGTTGTGTGCTTTCTGTTATTATTTTTCTAACCATTTCCTGATTATTTCCAGGAAAACCTCAGAGAAAACTGTAACAAAGCGACGCTCGTGGTGCGATTGTATTTTTGAAACCCATCTGCGACACATAAGACACTTTGCACATTTCTCTTTTCTGGCCTCTGTCATTTTATCAAACCTCGTTTTAAAATGTGTTCTGTGTTTGTCCGAGGCATAGCTGTTTTTATCTGACTTTTATATCTATTCTTCTTCACTGTTCAGCCACTTTTCTACCACTTTTATAGAGACATTTCTTATATTCACTTACTTTAAGTGTTGTTCAATGCCATAGGGTTTCTGCATGTTAACAAAAGCAGGTTTATAAAAGCTCTACTGTAGAGTTTCCAGTGCTTTGTGCAGTAGTGATGAACATTAGATCATCTTTGGTCAGTTTTTCAGAGATACATCTCCAAAGGCAGAGAGTAAAACTTGACATCTGTTTGTCTTATACCTGGTTACGATCTTTAAAAAAACACTATAACATGCTTCTACAAATGTATTTTAGCACCAGCTTCATTTGTGACACCCATGATTGTGTTTTGACAGCAGTATTTATCTCAAAGCTGAAAGCTCTTTTTATGTTTCTTTAGTGACACTGGTAAGACTTTTTTATGACTTATCTCAGTCTGCCTCCTGCCCCAGTTATGCTAGACCACGATAGAAAAGGAGGATAAATGACCTGACTAATGTGCATTAGACAAGTGAAAGGTTAGCCTGTGTAAGTGTCTAGTAGTTTACATGAGTCGCTTGTAGGGCTGAGCAATATATAAAATTCATTTAGACTAAATACACTTTAATAGAAACCATTAAACATCCAGAGATACAACATCCAGACAGTTTTAGACCAATCTCATGGAGGAAGAGTTTTGATTGATAGATTTTATCCAGTCACAAGAACAGACACAAGACACATCCCATCTGTGGTTTTCATTAAGACAGGACTCTGTGTTTTTACCAGTTTAATGCATTTCATCAGGTCATGTTTTTAATAATATCATGGTTTTGTTATTTTCAGCGCTCATTCACTTAAATCAGTTTTTGCAATGATAATTTTTCAATATTCTATAGTAAAGCCCTACTCTGTAGTTATTCAGGACGTATTAAACATAGTAAAAACTGTCAGAAGTAAAGGAGTATCTTTTTGACCAACACTCACTTGGTTCATTTTTTTATATTTTCGTCTACATCCTTCATATAAATATAAATATTCTGTTAAAGCCTGCTAATTCAGTTTCAGTGACATGGGACTCGACCAGATCTTATTTCAGAACTGTCCCGCTGCTCGCCCACAGCAGGACTGACACAAGCAGCGAGGACACGGTTAGACTTTTAATGCTTCTCTGTTGACCATTAAAAAGTGTGAAAGAATGACATCCTCAGACTTTAATAACTCGTGTGTTGTTTATACCCGAGTAGAGATGTAACTTGTGCTTGTGTACTTGACTTTGATTTAAATGTTGTGTGCACAAAGCCAAAGTGTTCCACTGTTTAATGCTTGTTTGTGTTTTGTATTTTGTGACTAGTGCATCACAAAAACTGCACAGACTTTGATCACATCCGTCACTTTTACTGTCACTGTATTTCGATGCACTCTTATCTTTGTGGGGGTGTTCTAAAAAGCTTGTTTCTTGAGTTTAGTGCCATGTTTTCTATCATTAATCTGTGTCTCTATTTTATTTTTATTTTTTTTTTGCTTGTGATCTATGCAAACTGATCTGTCCTCCGTCAAAGGGAAGGGACAGCGTTTTGTAAAAGAGGATCTGTCAGAGACCTTAAGGACAGTGGACTCATTCATTACAGCTGGTAATTGTCAGCACTCCCTGTACAATTCTCCTGTTTGACATTAAGAGTCAGCATCTAAAGCAAGGGTTGGGACTCAAATGTGGGTTGTGGTAAATTTTAAGTTTCCTTTAGAATTACACGTTTAGTAATTTTGATAAAGTGTGATTTGTGATGGTTAACTGAAACTGTTGAAAACCCCAGTCAGTGTAGTACACATGTCAGACCAGTAGGGGGTGGGTTTTCTTTTTGCCACTTCTGCGACCCCCTCTTCTGTGGAGACGTCAGCAGCCGCAACACAACAAAAACACAGATTCAAAAGTGTATGTTTTTATGGAGCCTCGTGTGTCGTCAGTCTGGGACAGAATCATCGTGGTTTCTGTAAAACACGTTGTTGTGTAAACGGCCTGTGAAATAGCTACTTTTAAATTTACTTAAAAGAGAGGTACCAAGATAATAACTGTTTAAAAAACTTAAAAAACACCTGTAAGCATCAAAAAGTTTGGGTCACAACTCATTTGAAAATATGTGTTCTCACAAATGTTTGGTAAAACCTGGTCTAAGTTTCAGAGAGCTCTATCCTTCCTGACCAATCATAGAGGGTTCTTTTAAACGGGGCGGGCTTTATGCAGTGCTCCCTTTCTCTGATTGGTTGTATGTTTTTCAAATTGAGTTGGTCCAAAGGCAGTTTATTCTGCGTCGGTTGGTACCGCCCCCTGAATTCTGATTGGTCATTAGTCTATCCAGTTACTTTCAGAGGTTGTTTAGTCTGCGTCAGTTTGTTCTGTCTCAGAGTTCAAGATAGAAAATGCATTAGAATGACTGGACATACATTTAAATATTTGATTCATAAAAGAGATTTCCACACTTCTTTCTCCAAACTGGGCATGTTCTGACGTTCATGTTTTCTCGTCCCTCAGTATCTCTCAGACCGTCTTTTACAAACCACTGTCCCGTCGCTTTAAGGCTCACTGCTGACATCTGTGTAAATACTGTACAAAACTATTATTGTTCAGTGACGAAGAGGAGAGTGTAACCAACAAAATCAAATCAATAATGTAACCATGAATGTTGCCAGAAATATTTTTCTATGTTTTGGAATCAACAGGAGAAAAAAGGACATAATCCAAAATGGGAAAATACTCTTACAGGAAGAAACACTACAAAGGGAATGTTTTTATTAATTTATAAAATCTTTGCCGAGCAATAATAACTGGTGTCCTGTGTCTTTATTTGTGCGTCTGAGAAAGACATTTAAAATCTTGAGTACATCATTCGAACTGTCATGGGTCAGTCTACATTTACAGTTATTTATGTAAAATATATGGGTTTGTGGTCGCATGTTGTTGACAGAACTGTTCTAACATAAATGACCTCTAGCTGCACACTTTTCTCATGTTCCTCGTGTGCATTGGGCGTGAAGCCAGTTCAAAGCAGAGAGAAACATCTGTGGTAGATTACATGACATTAAAGAGAAAAGGTCAAGAGAAAATTAACCGTCAAGAAAAAGTCCTAGTAATGTCTTGGAAAAGGATCCAGCGAAGACGGCTAACTCTAAACACAAATTTAAAAAAAGAATCAAACAGCACCATTTGAATCGATGTAAAAAGAAAGAGAACAGACTTATAAATGTAAACCAGCACCGATCTAAAGCAAACAACTTCACAAATACCAAGTCAATACTAGTTTAAGGCTCTGCACCTTTACATAAACCAGATAAATGTCATGAAAATGGCAGACAGAGGTTTGTTGGAGCTTTTTGTTTGAACACTCAGAGGTTATTAATGCGAGATGTCTCTTTTTTTATATATAAAGCTCCCCTGGTTGTTGATTACAAAAGTGTTCTCTTGTTACAACCTGCTCCACAGCCTCAGTGAGCACTGTTTGGGCTCATCGGTTCTTAACGGTGTGTCGTTTTTAGTGACGAAGTGTCTTGTGTGAAGAAAGACTCATTTGTTATTTTATTTGAAACACATTGATTTTTTTGGGGGGACACTTTAATAACAGCATAAAATGAAGTTGAAAAGACATTTGATGTAAAATGACTTGTTAAATCCTGTTCTGAACCAGTCAAAGATGAACTTGCTTTTTCACTCAAAAAATATCTTTCATTTTTAAGCACAATGTTTCCAGTGACCATATCTACAAAAGCCCAGTATATAGCCCAGCATTTGAACAAAATCTTCTGAATATCTGTGCAGTTTTAGGACAAATCCAAAAAACAAATGATTTCTATTGTGTGATATTTTCCCAAACACGACTGAGCTCTGGACAGATATTTACCAAAGTATCAAGTTTTTCTTTTGGTTTGTTTCACCAGAAGTGCTCCCTCAATTTTACATCTCCTTTGTTTTCTCTGAGGTTTTTATATAGTTTTATTAAAGGTTTATTGGTGTAGTGTTTTATTTTTATACATTGCCCTGTTGGATTTATCAGCACTAATATTTCCAATGATAATGATTGTCAACAAAACATTGGGTTTTGAAAAGATCGGAATGGTAGCTTCATGGTGATTATCTTGTCATTTCTGTCAAACATAATAAAAACGTCGGAAACACTGTCCGTGACAAACAGAAACACGAGTGTGTAAACTCGGCAGACCCATGAATGATTGATGCAGGTCAAAATGAAGACAGCGTCAGGTTACAGCTGCAACGGTTTCTACAACTTCTACAAAATAAAATAAAATAAAAACTTATGCAGCTTCTTCAATAAACTCGATCAAACCTTCCTCAGGCGTCGCTTTCAGCTTTTTTCAGTCACTTTTCTAGAGTAGATACAGATTTACAAGAACTACATCCAGGGTTTTAACCAAAGATGAAACTGGAGAGGGTTTGTTGGTAGCTTAGCAACAGCCAATGAGAGGACAGCGAGCTGAAGCTGAGGCTCTGAGGCTGAAGAGAGCAACATGGCCCCGACACCTGCAGCAGGTAAGACTCTGTTCATCAACGTTCAGGGTTAACTTTGGAAAATGTATTTAGAGTTGTTTCTTTTGAGTTTATTGCATTGTTTTTACTCAACTTTGTGTCTTTCATGTTACTTGGATGTTTTTACATTTAGTAACATGTGCCATTAAGTGGATAAATGTTACAAAATATATAAAAAGCATCTATACAAACCAATCAGAAACCTATTTATATTCTATAAACATCTGAAGGTCTGAAGTATGGGACGAATTGACAGGTGTAGCCCAAGCCACAGTGAGAAGAGGGACCTGGGTTTGAGTCCCCATTTTCCTGTGGACTGTCAACACATCAGAAATAATTTAAAATGATAAAGTAATGTCCAGAAAAGAAACTGCAGAAGCATAAACTTGAGCTTAATTTCATCCTTTTTCCATAATTTATCTAAAGACGTGGGTAAAAGTCAGTGGAAGCTCATTTTAATAAATGGTTCAGTCTACAGTAACATCACCTTTTCAACAAAGTCACAGCAGCAGTTCTTTTTCAAACAAGAGCTTAACGCGCTTTAATCTGATCCGTTAAACGAACCTTCAGACACAAATAAATGAAAAGATAAGATCAACTTTATTTATCCACGAGTTAAATTACTTTTTTACAGTTGCTCAGAAACACACAGAGCATTGTTAATAAGACTGGGAATAGAGAGTAAAAAAAATACAAATATATACACACATCAAAACTATTTAATACAATTATATAAATATGATCAAATATGACATGATTCTACTTTTTTAAAACAAACGAGTCGGCTAAATAAATGCTTTAAGAAAAGTGACTGGAAATGAACTTTGGGATATCGGGCTTACTTCATGATTTTAGACGATGGTTAAAATGGGTTGAATAAATGTAGCCCCAATGGTCTGTAATTCAAGGGGGCGGGACTTTACACTTGTCAGTCACTATATTAGAAATCTGATTGGTGCTGCTGTTATGTGGGGCACAGGCTTTTTAATTATTTGTGGTTGTTTTAGGGATATTTGTCTCATGAAATCTAAAAAAACACAATGTTCTAAGATCTGTAGTGGGTTTGTTTTGGTGTATAAACATAAAAAAAGAACTACTGACTTGATTTCATTATAGTTTATGGCTCGTTTAGACAGGTTTATTTTCACATTTAATCAGTTTATTTGCTAAAGTGGTTTCTTCAGACGTGTGCATGAATGAATGAGTTTCTTATTGATTGCTGTACGTTTCTGGTGTCACAAAGTTATGGCTCTGACTCAAAACAAAAACGGAGGAGGTTTATTAATAATGTATCTGTGAAACGCGAGCAGAGCCACACTTTAGCTTCACCTGCAGCACAGTTTGTTTTTTACTCTGAGATAAACTGAACACGGGACACAGTGTTCCGGTCAGGACCAAACAGTGCCCTAAGACTAAACCCAGAACTTCTATTTGACCGGATTTCTCAAAACAACCCAACAATCCCAAAGTGCACATGATTCCCACAGAACAGCAGCACTTCCACAACACGCCGACGACTCCTGGGTCCCATTCAGCTTCATGTCTGAAGGCCCTACTGCCCCTAACAGTAGAATTTCAATTAAGTCCAGATCTGTGTCTTTGAAAACCCGACTTTCAAGTTGTATCTGTGGGAATGAACTGATCTTTAAAGCAACGGCGCCTCAAAAACCTGAGTTTGATTGGTTTCTTGACATGAAAGAGTAAATCTAATGGCTCTACTACGCCTGGTTTCGAGAGATAATCCCCGGTGGTTTCAGGGTCAGCTCCTGTCGTGTGAACACATTACAAGTCATGAAAAACATCACAGAAAAAACACATCATAACCCAAAAGTTTATTTATTAAAAGTAACATGAGAGTTTTTAGTTCTTCAGTTACGTAATAGACTGCTGTAAAGAGACGTATTATTTATACTAACAAAGGTTGACCAGTCGTTAGAGACAGCTGAAGTGTTCTCTCTTTTAGCTTCAACAATATTGAAGCATTTCACAATCATTTCTTAGTCTGGACGTATCCTCCTTCTCTCAGCTCAGACTCGGTGCTGGGAACAGTTCACAGTGTTATATTTCTGAAAAGTACAGGCACTCCAAAGTAAAAATATCTCTGAGAGCTTACAGGATGCACAAAACCCAGCTTTGGGCAGTGCGTTGAGTCATTTCTCTTTTGGAGGTGAGGCTGATTTCACCTGATGGCTCCCTCAGGTCAGTTTATCTCCACATCACGTGGAGGACGGACGTCTGACTCTCGTCTCTCACCATCACTTTGTTCAGCCTCATGAATAAAATATCAAAGCGGGGACTATTTGCAGAAGCGCTCCGAAGCCGAGGAGCATTGTTGTGTTGAGGCTGTCTCTTTACCTCCCACTCTCTCGTCTCACTCTGGCTTTCTGACATGTTATTTGAAATGCTAATGTGTTTCACCAGAGCACACAACTTCCTCTCTCATCACGGCCCGTTCTGTCTGCCCACTGCCGGATTTATCTTTACACGGGCCTCCTTCAGAGACGTATCACCTTCCCCTCAGCTGCTGATCGCTCGGCCCAGCATTAGCTCCAATAAAACGCCAAACCCAGGAATGATTCATGCACTACCGCACTGCTAAGAGCTTTAAAGTGCATTGTGTAAAATACTTGTTGAATGAAAATGGAAAGACAAACCTATTTTATACTTGGTACTTTAAACTCAGAGGAAAAAAAACTTTCCTGTAATTAAACTACTTCCTATTTTTAAAACTTATTAATCTAATAAATATATGAGAGCTTCTTTTAAGCACAATCTTGACCTGTTATTAATTAACATACTAGATTAGTTTCTCAATTCATTATCTGAAAACAGCATGTCCCTGCAAGGCTACCGTAGGTGCTCACAGGCTGTAGAAAGCAGAGGTGAGAGATGCTGCCAAAAACTATACTACAGCCTAACATCCGTTTACAAATATTTAAGTTTATGTCCAGCTAATTTATACATTATTGCTTCTCTGTGCGTTTTGGTCTGGACTTTTAAACTTTATTGTTCTGTTAATGTTGTTATAGGTTTTTGTTTTCTTTAAACCCAGAGGCCTTCTTTGAAACCTTTTCTTAATTAGTTCATGGATGAATGAGAAACTACACAGATTTATTGTTCATTCCAAACCTTCAGATGTAAAAGCTCAAGTAGACCTTGGTCTGAACCAAACTGACCAAGGTCTTTAACACGTAAAGAAGAAGAGAAAACTGAGAAAAGAAAGAAAAGGTTTAAAAAGAATTCACAAGACACGCTATGGCGCTATATTTATATCTACCTAAGACTAATAAAAAAAAATAAAACTAATTGACAATGGGCATGTGGCTAAATAAATGTATTTAATCAAATGACCATAAAAAAGTCTTTCTCTTTTGTTTGGTTTGTTTTAATTAAAATAAAATACAGTTCGCACATTTAGGTGCCAGAGTTAATGACAGTTATCTCCATCATTTCATTTTGTCCAATCCAGAAACATTCTAACCTCGTTGTCTTTTTAAAACTTACTAAAAGTATTCTGAAGAGTCTTCATAATGTCTTTTAGTTTAGGGCATTGTCTTTGGACTTACAGAGGATTTACGCTGTTTCTCTTTTTGGGTTTGTTGTACCATTTTCCAGTTTTTACTGTAAACATATTCAAATTCTCAGAGATATTTAGGCAGAACATGTTTTTGGACCTCATTTATATAGTTGAGTATCGTTATTGTCAAAAACTGAAAGTAAGATAAAAAAAAAAAAGAAAATGATTCCTAATCATTACTGTCTCTTTCAACAGAAATCTGACCTAAACTTTACAGATCCATCCTTTTACTGAGATGTTTGGGGGAACCATGCTGGGCAGCGACCCTTCATCTCCAGTCCCACCTCAGAGCCCCAGCACTGACTCCTCCTCCCCGTCTCTGCTGCCCCGGTCCCCTCCTCCTCCTCCTCCTCCTCCTCCTCCGTGCTGGGCCACACAGGCTCACTACGACCTGGCCAAAGCCGAGACTGAGCTGCGCCGCCAACAAGAGCGCTACAAAACCGAGATCGACTCTGTGAAGCGCGGCGTGGAGCGGGCCATTTTGGGAGCACGTCGGGAAGAGCGGCGTCTGCTGGAGAGAGTCGAGCAGGACCACCGCGACACCCAACAGCATCTCGAACAGATTCAGAGGGAGAACATGGCAGCCATCAGAGTCAGTCAAAGCTTGTTGGATGAACAGCTACGCAAACTGTCAAAACTTCAAAAGCAAATAAAAGATGTGGGACAAAGTGGGTCGAACCAAAAGCTGTTGTTTAAAGAGGTGTCGGATTTTCTCCAACCTTGGGAGATCTCCTTATCCTTGAAGAAAGTCAACTTCAAACCCAGCTCACTTCCAAACGCGGTGACTTTCGGTGATATCCGAATGCAAGAGCAGAACCTGTGCCTGCACGTCGGGGGGTGTGGCCCACAGGGACAAATGTGCGCTCTTCACTCTCAGGAGATCCAGACCGGAGACCACCAAACAGACGAGGCAAAGGGACAAGGTTGGGTCTCTCCTACAGGAAGAGTCGCCAAAAAGATCAGCATTTCGAGCCAAACTTATCATGAAACAGTCGACGGACCAAAATCTCCCACTTCGAAGACTTGGAAGTACGACCAGTCCGAATGGGAGTTGACCCAAGATAACGAGTTTGGATCTGGGGATGACGTCTTCCTTGCAGTGCCGAAGTTGCTCCAAAACCTTGACGCTGCTTCTGCTTCTGCTTCAAAACCAGAAATACGTCGAGCAAATGGCACCGGAAAGAACTACTTACCGAGGAATCAAAGGAAGATTGTGAACGCTGCACAAGGACGGGTAAGCTCTCCTTCACCAGAGCGAAGACGGGAGCACACAAAGCTTTCCCCCTGCCGCAGTTTTGACAGCCAGGACAGCAACAACGGCAAAACAAGTCCCGATTACCGACTCTTGAAGAACAGCAGTTTGTTAGCATCTCCAAAGGTCAGCCCCAGAGAGCCACTGATCAGCCAGAGCTGCCTAGACTTGACTTCTCGAGGTCGACCTCACTCTTGTTTAAGTCAATCCTCAGACGAACATTCTCTCGCAACTCTTTGTGACTCGGGCAGAGCGCCTTCCCCTACGGACAGCCTTGACTCTAGCTACACCTTCATTGTCAGTTCGGGGAGCGATCACAGCGCAAACAAGGCATCTTTAAACTACAGCTGTCGACTTTCGAAATCGGCTGTGGATCTAACTCGGAAAACGCGTCCGTTTATCGGCCTGGGAGAGAATGAAAACATGTGGAAGATGAGGTGTAACAACTATAACATTCCCATTCGTCCAATCTCGCAGTCGCTGAACAAAGGGGCAAAGCTTTTTGAAATGGGACAGGCCTACCCTTCTCAAAGAAACTCATATGTTGTCTCTCCACAGAAGAGATTTGTTGGTCCAACACAGCCGCTTGTGTCAAGGTCTCTGTCCATGTCGGTCATTGATAGTTTGTCGAATAAAGCTGGTACACGAGAACAATCACAGCTGGCTCTGAGAGAGATGGAGGAAGAGGGGGACATGTCTTTCTCAGGGTTTGGCCCAACAGGAGTTCATCTGATCAGACAATTTGGGAAACAGGGTTCAGGACGGGCTGATCTTACTTTGCCAAGTGGGATCCATGCGACGCCGCAGGGTCAGCTCTTCATTGTGGACTGTGGAAACTCACGTATTCAGGTTTGTCTTGCTACAGCAACTCCATATAACATTGTTAACTTTCACTATTTGCTGTAACCATATTGTGCCCTTGATGAGCATTTACATGGAAATAGGGAGAATACTTCTTATTTGATTGACGCACATCAACCATAATAGACATTTATGACAGAAAAAATATTATCACCACCTGTATTAAAACTAGCTTTTGCAGTTGTCACACACAATTAATCTTTCCCTTGCTGGCGTGTTGTCTAACCACTAGCAGCTTTACAAGGTCCCGAAAAGAATAATTACATTTTTTTTAGGTTTTCTAATGACCTCGTGAGCTGACCATTAGCAAAACATTCATTCACTGTGAGTAATTTGGTACTTTTTCCTAAAGACTGAATGGGCTGTAGTAACTGAGAATAAAATGACTGTAACATATCATATAAGGTTCATTAGAGTCACAATTAAGTGCCTATCAACAAAGACTGATAGTCAACACCACCATGTGTGCTTTATGATACTGTACACCTTTAACCTGAACAGCAAACTTCTCCAAATCAGTCCTTAGAGCAGTTTAAACCCAGGACACGCTTCTTTTCATTGGACGTTCATCACTGGTTAGGCAGGAGATCAACTTATTTTAATCTGCTGTTAAAGCTTAGGTCAACCTTGTGCTGTATGAATAAACTCTGATTATCTTTTTGTACTGTAATCAGGTGACGGATGCCCGGGGTAACGTCCTGCAGCAGGTGAGCTCCCAGGCTTCAGGAGGCTCCACCAGAAAATGCCGTAACTACTTTGACATCGCAGTCAACGCCAAGGGTCTGATCGCTCTGAGCTGCGCAGCCGAGCGGGCTCTTCTCGTTTTCAGTCGTCACGGTCGCCTGCTGCAGACCTACGGAGGTTCAGGGTCAGGTTCGGCTAAAGACGAACTGGAAGCCCCCAGAGGAGTTACTGTGACCCAGACGGACGAGTTCTTGGTGGCTGATATTCGTAAAGGAACTTTGATTTCCCTGAAGCTGGAGCCAAAGACCGGCTGCCGTCTGGAGCGAACGGTTGTGACCGGTTTTCATCGGCCGTATTTAGTGGCGGCCTGTCTCAGTTCTGGGACTGTGGCCGTGTCAGAGCGGGGCAATGAGACCGGACGTGTGCCCTGTATCAAGGTCCTGGCCCCGGACTGGAACACAATCCGGGTGTTGGGCGTCTGCGCGGGGATGGGACCCGTCCTGGTGTGTCCCTGGGGCATCTGTATAGACAGTGATGGGAACGTACTCGTCACCGATTGGGCAGAACAACACAGGATCCTGCTGTATCCAGCCCGAGGAGTGGGCTGGCCAGTAATAACAGAGGGTCTGAGCAGTCCTCGGGGTCTGACCGTGTTACCTGAGGGTCACCTGGTCGTGTCCGACAGTATGCACCACTGCGTCAAAATCTTTCACTACAAACCCAACCAAGTCTAAAACGGCTTCTTGACTTTATGAGTTATTTATTCCATATTATTATTCCATAAAGTGGATCGATACAAACAGATTAACTGCAGCAAAACCATCATCAATGACACTATTGACTTTGTTTAAGGGAGAAAGTAGGAGAGAACTCTTTTCATGACAAGTACCAGCATTTGTTTTAAATTAGCTTGAACTGTTACACGGTTAATTTGGCTTTCACACTTTGCTGCACATCCACAAATACTAAGCCATGCCAAGGGAGAAGGTGAAAGCAGGATTTTGTTGTCGACGCTTGAAGCCATCAGAAGCATTTGAGTTGGACAGTTTAGATTAAGGAGAACCTTGTTAGAGAATCTATTGTATGTTGGATATGGTATGAAAAACTAACTCTGGCAGTTTATCAACACTCTCCTGTCTCACACACACACCTGAGATTCTACTCTTAATTGTAGAGTATGTGCGTTTTAGTTTGGAATACATTCATCTTTTTTCAGTTGAGTTTAATAGTGTTTTCTCTGTATTTGACGGTTTTCACCAGGCACTCTCTGTCACAGCCTCTACTTTGCCTTCCTCATGCTAGCTCTTGAAGCACACAGCAGTCTCAACAGTGCACCTGCTCCACAGATTGATAACCATACTGTGTCTCTCGTAGCTTGTTGCACACCTTGAAAAGAACTAAGGATTTTGAAAATAAACCTGCTCGTTCCTTTCTTAAAGAGAGCCTCACACTAGCACCTGAGCTAGTGAGACCATTTTTCAAACATAAAAACTGGGACACCTTAATTCTAACTCAAATTCAACGGCAAATGAAAGATGAAAATCTTTACAACGCCTTTAAACAATTAAAAACCATGAACTGATTGCATTGATCAGAGTTAAAACGGTTTTACAGTCTAGAAAACACAGCATATTTATTACAAGGTCCTTTTCTCAGACACCTCTATTGTTCCTGGAGTTTGTTTGTAAATCACAACTTTTTTTTGGTTGATGGCCAAACGGTAACCAATGAACCAATCATTATTGAGCTACAAACTCTTGATTAATTTTACTATCGCCATGGTAACTCTGTGATTGACGCTCTGCTTTGGCTTTAGCTCTTGTTCAAAACTGGAACATTCGGGACAGGGAGGCTTTTAGTGTTTTTAGTGGATATCCGCTGGGACATGGGACAGGGGGCTTAAAATCGGGACTGTCCCCTCATTGACCCGTACCTCCTTAAAAACAATGCTGTAACACATCAGACCCTCATCCAGCAGCTCTATTTCTGTCCACATCAACAATCTCCAAAAGTAAAAGTACCTTTTTAGTTATCGGGTGAGAAATTGATCAAAAACAATTCTGCGGCTCCATTATTACCATCCCTCTAAACTCATTCTGACTGTCCAACTGTATAGGCCATTTGATATTTTACTTATCTAATATTTTGAATCCAACATACGTTTCTGCAGTTTGTTCACTGTTCCTGATGTTAATGAAGAAAACATGCCTCTTTTGTGTCAGTCCTCCCACTTTAATCCTTCAGGAGAAATGTCTGTCAAATAAACCCTCCAGTCTTTAGATGCCTCTGAGCAACACTACATGCTCTTGTTAGAAACTACTCGTGGGTGTATTCATTATAATATCCACTGCCATCCTGGATTAGTTTTTATGGATGGTGCATGTTTAATACAGACTGTCTCTTCACTGTTGGTTTAGTTTTCAGCAGAGGAGTACATTTATTCAGTACATTTATAAGTGTGGTGTTAAATTAATCCTATTTTTCTTATGGTTTTAGAAATTCAGAAGAGAATTTAGAGTTCGTATTTTGGTTTATATTTTTTATTCACACATAATATACATTAAAATGACTCAATAGGTTCTGTTTGAGATTCTAATTATAAATGTAACTCTCATCTTTAATGAATAATTGACTTAAAGAATAACTTTATTAAAGTTGTTTTTTAAGACACTGGTTCAGATAATCAGGAGTTGTTTTAAATTCCAGATTATAATGGAAGCTTTGTGCATTTGTTGCTTGCTGTGAACGAATAAAACTGGCAAAATATTGTGTGTTGTTTGTGGAAGTTCTTATTCATCCAGGACTTTTTGAAGTAAAGGTTTTGTCACAGCTGGTAAGAGCTCAGTTTATATCGTTCAGACGAAGGGGTTTAACCTGAGACTACTGTGATTGGACAAGTCTTAAGTCTGGTTTCAGAGTGGTTAAGAGTCGAATGGTCTATGAGGCCTTTTTCTTGAAGCTGATGTTTCTTTCCTCAGCTCTGATGTCTGCGCAGGAGTGTATCATCTGTACCGTGCAAATACGGTCAGAGTGAAGTTAGTGTTCGATCCAGAGCCACCAGCTGCTACAGACACACTCTTCTGCTAATTAAATGTCAAGCCTAATCTAAAATCAAAGGGTACACTGTTCACGCTGCAGCTTTTTCAAAACGCTTACAATGAACCGCTTTTGATTGGTTTGGGCTAATCAGCCGCTGACACTCTTCTACGGATTAAAAAAAGACTGTTCTCGATTATGATGAGAATGTTGATGAAAACCTCTGCCCGGGTCGTGAACTCCTGCAGGAAGAATCTCAAGGGTCTGACGCCCACAGAGTCGGATCAGCTGCCAACTGGAGAAAAGCACGAGGAGAGTTTTAAGTCAATTTTCTGTAAAAAAAAGAAAGAAAAAAAGGCTGATACAACACCCCCTCAACTTCACAACTTTGAATCAAACACTCCAAACCATGTTGAAAATGACATTTATGAACATAAATGTGCTTTAATTATAAGCTCGGATAATAGTGGGAAAGAGTAGTATATTTGTTTATGCATCTGAGAAAAAAAACATTTAGTCCTCTGACAGCTAATATGTAAAAAAAAAAAAGACCATAAAACGTTATCTAGACTTTATTAACATGGAATTGAATAGATACTAGTTTTCAGTCCTGGTGGGGGCTTTGTCCAATCACAGGCTGGGTCTAGAAACAGGAGAGCTCTCATTGGTCGACACTGACGTCAATAAGGAAATAATGGCTGCCGATAAAAGTGTATATTCAGCACTGGATTCATCTCTTTAAAGAGAAACATCATAAAAAAGAAAAACACAAACAGAGAAAAAGGAGGCAACTTGAAACCAGAATAAATATTAGCTTCTATCATGTGATGTTTAACAAAGAAGAGATTATTGTTGTTCTGACGCTGAAGTCACAGCTAAGCTAACAATAAACTCTAAACTTTAGTTTGCTGTAATGTATTAGTATTTTGATGGAAAAAAATGGTCCGGTTTTACTTTTTTAATAAAAGAAAAGCAGGAAAGGTCCCTCGGTCCCTCCCAAACCAAAAGATCAACTCTGTAAAAGACTGTCGCTGCAGTTGATCTGACAACAGTAGTCACACAGGCAAAGAAAACTATTAAAGACCCCTCTCACATTCTGCAATGCTACCTTCAGGAGGCGCTACAGAGCCGTACAATACACAAGCAATCCATACAGCTCCTTCCTCACATTTTGTCGACTTCAGTAATATTACTCTTATACTTGTACTTTTATGTTACATTTTACTCAGTTGTATCTTATTATGATGCTTAAATTTATTAATTTTGAACTGTTAAGTTATTTGCACAGTTAATGCATATTTGCACATTACAACTGCACGGTTTTGTTTTTTTTTTTTACAAATGAAGACATTGATTGTGCAGCTAGCTTTTGTCTGTTATTGACTGAAAGTGGCCCAACCCTGAGTTTAAAACTTAACTCAGAGTTATTCTACTCAGAGCAGCCCGACTCAAGAGTTTCCCGTTTCAGAGATCTCAGGGTTAATTCAGTCTGAGTTTAGCCAAATGAAAAAAGAACAGACGCACCGGTGATCAAGTGGAGGCCGACATGTTAGAAGAGAGTAAAGTCATGTGACAATAGAGAGACTATATTCAGGTTTAAAATATGTTTTTAAAGTTAGAAATTAGTAGCTGTGACTGTGCACTGATTTAATCTTGCATTTTTGGGCAAATCTCCGTAACCTGACATTAACAGAAGGTAAAATAACTGAATGGTGTTTTATCATCGACCAATGCAAGGATGAGGATTATTAGTTCAGATGTTATGAAGTGAATTTCTTGATGGAGACAATAAATATATAAAAATAAATCATTGTTGGCCTATTGTCAAAGCTTTTAAAGTCTTTATTCTCAGCACTGTTTTGAATGAGGAAATGGATCGTCCAATCAGAGCGCTCCTTTAGGTGTCGCAGGAGGAGACTCGGGGTCAGACCAGGTTATGTTCACAGAGTAAGATTCCTCAGTAACTGACTCAGAGTTTAGATTAACTCTCTGTGAAACTGATTTCTAGGGTTTAGTTATTTTCTGCAGCTGTAATTCCTGAGACACATTTAGTGCCTCAGGTCTTTAGGTTCATTGTTCTTCTGCAGCGCGTGCGTCTTGTCTGTGATCTTCCTGTTTCCCACTCAGCTGTTTCCTCGTTGATGATCTTTCCTGTTCTCTCCATTGTTCTCTCCGTTTTGTTTTGTGGTGAATCTGATTTGTTCGCCGCCACCTGGTCTTCTTCTTCTCCGTGCTCTCCCAGTTTTCCTCTCAGCACAAATAAAACATGCTCGGAGTAAACTCGGGCTTTTGAAATGTCATGTCCTTCCTCGACAAAAGTGGAGGCAGCTGCAGAAACAGTGCTGACCTTTTGAGTTCTTGCTGCATGACACTGGGTCTGAGAGAACAACACTGATGACTTATGAAGGCCCGTTTTACCAAAACACAGGACTAACTAAAGAACTGTGGACAAAATCTGGCCTAATATATTTATACAGTCAGGTCCATAAATATTGGGACATTGACACAATTCTAATATGTTTGGCTCTATACACCTCCACAATGGGTTTGGAATGAACTTTTACCTTTAATTTGATGGTATTTACATCCAAAGCAGGTGAACGGTGCAGGAGCTACTTTTGCAACCAAGTATTAAAAAGTGAAAGTTTGATTTATGATTGTTAATCTGTCCCATTCCTTTTGGTCCCTTAAAAAGTGTGAGGCACAAATACAAACTGTTGTAATTCCTACACCGTTCACCTGCTTTGGATGAAAATACCCTCAAATTAAAGCTGGAAGTCTGCAGTTAAAGCACATCTTCAATTAATTTAAATCCATTGTGGAGGGGTTTAGAGCCAAAGAAATTAGAATTGTGTCCATGTTCCAATATTTATGGTGCATTGTGTAAAATTGATCTTCACAAAGTTTTTCACAAAGTAAACATGAATTAAAGAGGACTACAGGCAAATTGAATTAGTGTAGTTACATTGGATACTAATAAAGCCAGTTTTCTTCCAAGTTTAATTTGTTCAGACGTCAGACTCCTTAACAGTTTAATTGTTACTGTCTTTACATTCTTTTAGCTTATTTAATTATGTTTGTGTTTTCTTGGACTCGAGTGTAGTCCAAAAATCCCCATGACTATGTGCTCAGCATGTCTTTGCATTGGCCTGACTTATACGTTTCCTTTTTGGACAAAAATTTGGATAAAGGCTTATGATATTTATGAACTAAACTGATTTAATTTCTCTTTTCAAAGTGAATTCCTCAGCTGCACATTTTCCATTTGTTCACAGACAACAGCATGACCCTGCAGGGCTACCGTAGCTGCTCAAAGGCTGTAAGTATTTCCTATGTCCCTTTTATAACTCAAATAATGACTATTATTTATAAGTTGGCTTTACCGGAGCTGATTTTATCTGTTGCTTGTAATGTGTAAAATAATTTGTCCAAAGTGAAAAGGAACAACACCTTTAATAATCCAGAACTCAGAAAAAGAATTACACACAATGCCTTTTCAAAGACAAATGACACATATCTTTTAAAAGAAAAAAAACAGTACAAAATATTAAAATATACAGTACTTTTACAGACTTGTCCAGTGGCAGCTACAGGCTTAGAAAATCAAAGGCACTGACTCAGTATCCTGACAAAAAGTGAGATTGAGCAGAGAACTGTTTGCATAAAGTGATAAAAAGGACAATTTAAAGTCATGTTACAGGGAGTTTGAAGTAGGGTTGTATGTAGGGCTTGTATATAACATGATGTCTCTAAGAATGTATGCCAACATCTGATTAAGGCCACCTCTTACACCAATTTGTGTTGTGTTTGTCACCTATTTTTATGTCATAGATGTTTTCTCTGTTAAAATATAAAGTGCAGGAGCAGCAGAAACAGCAAAAAAGAAAACCTACCCCCTATTGGCCTGGCATATGTACTACATAGTTTTGTGTGGCTCTGTATGAACGTGTCGTAACATCGTGTAAACGCAAAATGGCAACAACATGACCGGACAGGAAACACCACATACAATCATACTTTAAAATCCCCAGAATTTCACTATAAAAGTAAATTAAAAATGTGACAAAATATTACTAAGAAAATCTCTGCCCAATTTACAGTCGTAGTATTCAGTCACTAGACCCACTGGAGTAAGTTATTATTGTGAAAGTCACGGGAATCTCAATTTGTATCATACATTTAACACACAATGAGATAATTCTAAGGATAAAACAACTTCAAACATTAGAAAAAAGTGACTAAATGCATTGACTCTACTGCATATATAAATAAAACCCTGATGTTTTGGTTTTAATCATTTTAAATGTAATAAATGCACGTTACAGAGCTTGTTTAAATGCAGATACCTCCAATCATCAGCTAAACACTGGGTCGGGACCCAAAAGTGGGTCACGGGTGAGTTTATTTGGGTCGCCAATACATTTTTAACTTAATAATTTTTAAAATTCAGATAAATATTTGTAAAAGTAAATGGGTATTTAATGTAACTGTAGAACAGGGTTTATCTGGATTTGGACAGGTTTTAAATTTATAAAATGGTTGCAGTCAGAAATAATACTTAACAAAAAATAACTGAAAGCAACCAAAAAAACTATACTTTATAAAAAATGGGCTTAATTCAATCTATTGACTTTAAGATTTTTAAAAAAGAATTTCCAAAACACAAAATGTACAAAATGATGCAAAAAACAGGGAATTGTGTCATTAATCATTTGTTTTTTTTTGAAATATGGGTCTCCTATAAAAAAAAACTAAAGAAAAGGAGAGGAGGCTGAGTTTTTAAAGAACTGCTCATATTTCCTTCTCTCCTACGTCCACCTTCATTTGAAAACATCCTCATTTTGTTGTTGATGAAGACACCGTGACTAAAGCCAAGTTGGCCTCAGTAAACCTGGCTGCCTTTTATTCTCTCATAAATACACCTAAAATGAGGCAACAGCAACAGGCCAGCTTTTTGTAAATAATAAGCTTCAATAAAAGAAAAGGCCACTGTTTTCTAGATTTATAAACTAAATATATTACATAACAGCGCATATTAGTCACTAGAGTTGGTTCAGGATCACATTTGGTTTTATTCATACTGATAGAAATGGTTTATAATGGAAAACAAACTAAAGTGGATTATAAATTAAGTTAACCTTTACATTTTTCTGAACATAAGCAAAGTCAGAAAGCCTTAATGTGGTTTGGTCTGTTTCTTCTGTGGCTCTCAGGAGCTCACTTCCTGTCCTTTGTGTAAACTGCCACTGACTCGACCTGTTTAAAACAAAGAGTCAATTTTAGCTTAAAGTCAACCATATAACATTTCTAGAGTTAACAGGACTGCACAATTTATTCCAGTTTTCAAATTGTGGTGCAGATAAATAAAAACATCTTAAAACGTCCTGTAATAAACCGGGACTAAGGAGCTGGTTGAAAGGACCCTGGATAGGTCCCTCTTAGACCAAACCTAACTCAGTCTGGATTAAAGATAACACTCATAATTAATCCTTTATTGACTCACCTGTGCGTTCGTCAGAGGGGTGTCTCTCTCTTGTACAAGGCTGCACTGGTGGGACCCTCGAACTGAAGTTTAATGGCCTGTTTCAGGTTCAGCTGCGGGTCAGTAGTGGTTATTGTGACGAGAGAGTCGTCAGTCAAGGCACCACAGGCTGGGACAGGGTTAAAACTGTAACAGGATGATGACAACATGTCCTTCTGAGGCACAGAGTCCCAGACCTCTCTTTGGGGTGGGCTCTGAAGTCTGTATGGGTAACCCAGAGGAGGACTGTCTCTGTTTTTGACTACGGGACTGTCCTGCCCAGGCATTATTCCAAGTGAGGCCATAACCGAGTTCCATCTGCCTCCAGAGTAAGAGTTTTTTTCGGTTTTCATCGGGTTTAGTTTTGTGTTTTCGTGATACTCCAGACCTTTGTGCGGCGGGTCTGAGTGGTGCACGATGGCAGTGACGGTGCACACAGCAGGAGGACTCTCTTTGAGACACCTCTGGCTGCTCCCATGGAGGCTGCCTGGCTGGGGCAGGGTGGCGGGGCGGCTGCGGCTGCGGGGCAGAGAGTGCTCCTGTATCTGCTGAATAAAGCTGAGGGTGTCTGCAGGCACCGTCTGCACCGTGGCCAGGGAGTGACACGTGGAGGACGTCTGAGAGCTCTGCATCGAGTGGAAACGCTCCGCCGTTGACCCGGGAGAGGACAGGGAGGAGGATGAGGTCGCACCCCCTACATCCCCTCGGCTCCCTCCCCCGTTGCATTCTGGAGCGCCTGAGGAGGAGGTGGGCTTTACAGGGGACACAGTCCTGGAACGGGGCAGTAGGCCGACGTAGGGTTTGGCTCCGTAACTCTCCAGGAGCCTCACGATGTTGGTGTGGCCCTGTTTCCCTGCAACTTTCACCGGAGTGCGGCCGTATTTATCCACGTGCTCCGGGTCGGCACCTTTATCCAGAAGCATTGCCACGATGTTTAAGTGTCCCTCCTGGGCTGCTATACTTAGAGCTGTTGCCCCCTGGTTACAGGACAGGTCTATTTTCACACCATTAGCTTCTAAAAGACGCCGGCCCACGTTAGCGTGTCCTGTCCAGGCTATAGAGTGCAGTGGAGGACGTCCCTCTGAATCCTGAGCGTTTGGGTTGGCTGAGTGTTTTAGTAAAAGATGAACCATCTCTGTCGACCCCTGCCAACAGGCCACGTGAAGAGCTGTACGCCCCTCCGTGTCCCGGGAGTCAAGTGGGACCCCTCCTTTCTCTAAGAGGAGCGTGGCCATCTCCAGGCGTCCCTCCAGCACCAGGAGGTAGAGCAGCGGCCGTCCCTCTGCGTCCCGGACGTCAGTGTCTGCCCCTCGCCTCATGAGCAGCTCTGCCGTCTCGGTCTGTCCCTCGAGCAGCGCAGAGCTCAGAGCCGAGTGTCCGTCATACGCCCTGTTGTCAATCGAGGAGCGTCTGTCCAACAGCAGCCGGACGGTGCTCAGGTGACCCTCCTGTGCTGCCAGAATCAAAGGGGTGCGCCCCTCTATGTCCATCTCTCCCACTCGGGCCATACTGCCCTGTTCTGTTAAAATGGCACACACCCCGCGGTGGCCCTCGCAGGCCGCGGCGTGCAACGGTGTCCACCCCAGGTCGTCCTTGTGGTTCTCGTCCAGGCCTCGGTCGAGCAGTGCCCGCACCACCTCCACACTGCCCCGGGCCGCTGCCAAACACAGGGCCGTCCTGCCTTCACTGTCAATGGCATCTACAGCTGCCCCCCAGAAGAGCAGCCGGGACACGGTGCGCATGTGTCCCATTGCTGCAGCAGCCAACAGCGGAGTCACAGCTGCTGCGGCCGGGACCCCTCCCTTGGGGCCTGCGGTCTCATCCACATCAGCCCCCGCCTCGAGCAGCAGCTCCACAATGTCAGCATGGCCCTCATAAGCGGCCAGCAGCAGAGGGGTCATCCCATCCAGGTCTCTATGCCCCGGGTCGGCCCCTCGCTCCAGCAGCAAAGAGGCCACCTCACCGTAACCTTTGACCCCTGCTGCAGTAGGGACACACAGAGCGGCCACAGACAGAGCACTGCGGCCGTCTCCGTCAGAGAGGTTCACCTCTGCGTCGTGGTCCAGCAGGATCTCCACAGTTTCGTGGTGTCCCATATAAGCAGCAGCGATCAGCGGCGTGCGCCCTTTAGCATCTGCTTTATCCACACGAGCTCCATAGTCCAGCAACGTCCGAGCAGTCTCCTCGTGACCCCCCCAGGCCGCGGCTCTGAGCGCGGTGCGACCCTCGCTGTCGCAGCCGTCCACGTCCGCCCCTGCGTCCAGCAGCAGCCGCACCGCCTCGTTATGCCCGCCCCAGGACGCACACCGCAGAGCCGTCCAGCCCTCGTTGTCAACGTGCTCCATCATTTTCACCACAGTCTCTCGCTTCTGGTTCTCCGCCCACCGCAGCAGCTCGGACAAGACTTTGAAGTGCCCCTGCCCCGCGGCCAGCGTCAGCGGGGTCTGACCCTGGAGGTCACTGAGGAGAGGGTCAGCTCCGTGCTTCAACAAAAACTCTGTTATATTCTCAGATCCTTCGTGGGCTGCATTAGCGAGTAACGTCCGTCCATCTGTCGAGCCGCGCTGGTTCACGGAAACACCGCTGTCCAGCAGCTTCTTCACCGACAGCTCTCTTTCAAAAGCTCTTCGAACATGAGTGACCTCTTCTCCGACACAGTGCACCCCAGAGTCTGTCGACGCGGGTAGAAGTCCACTTTTGTTTAACAACTGAAGAACTTCTTCACTGACTAAAACAGGAGTCAAAGTCGAAGCGAGGACACTATTGCTCGGACTGAGACTAGGTACTCCTGCCCAAAGCATCCACAGAGCTAACAACGATGGATTATTTTTATGGTGACCTGAGCAAACTAAATGTGCTGCTAACTGGCAGATGTCCTCTGTGTTTAAATGTGGTCCTTGTAAAGTCAAAGCCATAGCCAGCATGCTGTGGCCTTCTGTCCGGCTGCACAAATACTTCTGTGTGCAGTATTTTACGTCTAGAAGCCACTCTGCAAAACTGGCATGAAAAAGCAGTTTAGTTCCCATAGGACCGTTGATCAGCAGAGGAGCTAAAGTTCGGAGTTTGTTTTGGAAATCCTCTGGGCTCAGTGAAGTGTCGTGAGTCCAGGCAGCGGTGAACATCTGCTGCGGAGTGAGCAGCCTGGGAGCAGCCAGAAGGACGTTAAGAAGAGGTTTGACGTAAGTGAAAAGCCCTCGAGGGAAAAGTCGTTGACAGAGCCACAGGTAAAGTCCGTTCAGAGTCCCGGGGATGTCTCGGATCTCACGGAGACCGACCAGAGAAGCAGTGACGCCGTCCAGCACCCGTTCGAGGAAGAGGAAGCAGCCGCCGCTCTTGATGTGCAGCAGGTTCAACATGTCGGCCGTGTCGGGGGTGAGCTGACGCCGTAACGTTCCCTCTTCGTCCAAACGACACAGGATGTACTGCTGCACGTCGTGAACCGGAGAGGGCTTTCTCAGGTCGTCCAGACACATCCGACGGAAACCTATGGGATGAAAACATGAACTTTATTAATCCTCTATTGATTGAGAATTCAACTGTTACAGCAGCTCTGACAGAGTTCAAAGCTCAAATTGGAAAAAAGCAAAACTGTAACACAAGACAGGGAAACAGCTCATTTTCTTTAAACTTGGAGCTTTATAAATAGGTAGTATTTTGTTATTAATAGGTGCTACAATTTATAGTCATTAAAGAAATGTGAACAGAGAAAAGTGACTGTCAAGAATTAAGGCTGAACAGTTGGTATAAATTCATTAATGAATGAAACACAGATAATAATAGTGCTATAATTTAATTAATGAGCTGGTCCATTAACAAACCTATGCACTAAATAAACTGCATGTAGTGTTTAATTCTGTGTTCTGTAGTTCTTTCACTACTGAGTAAAGACTCAACAATGGAGCCTTGAATTAATATTTCAAGTATTTTGTTTTGTGCTTTATCGGTCCACCAGGTTTGTATTATTGATATGCTGTAGGAATAAATTGGGAAACTTTGAAGTGAATGTCTTATAGTGAATTTGAAAGAAGAGAACACACACAGAACTATTTGTGGTTATTTACAGAACTGCCTCAACAATATACTGTAGCTATAGAAACCATAAAAAGAGAATCTGAAATCATTTTTGTGGACAAACATAAGTTGATAATATTGTCTGGCCAGCCATACCCATTCATTTTGCAAAAAAAAAAAAAAAAAGTCAAAAATGACTTCCCTTTATTGGAATTTACAATGAGTAGAAATGCTGTCAGACCAGTTTATGTTTTATTTAAAATGGGGCAGGCTTTCTCTGATTAGTTCTATCGTTTATGTCCAGAAGTTTATTCTGTGACCCTTGGTACTGACTTTTGGAAACCCAACTTAAATCCAGACACCATTCTTTGTCTAGAGCAGAAAAGAATAAGGGTCAGTTCAACAATTACTGCTTCTGAAAATTACTTTTCTCAATCCACAGCACGTTATTTCAGATCTAAGCTTGTACCTGAGAACATCTTGCTGAGCGTCTTGTTTTGGCGTCGGACGGAGCAGACCAGGAGCAGCCAGCTCGGCAGCAGGTGCTGATTAGAGGCCAGTAACTCTGCAATGGATTTACTCTGGCCTCGTCCATTCCCGGCCACATGCCCAACGTCCAGGGAGTCGACCACCATCAGCAGAGTTTGGTTTGGAGCGGGGAGGTCCAACAGAGGTCCCAGCACTGCTCTGAGGTCAGCACAGACAGAAGATAATCCATTTAAACATGTATTAAATGTAGTAGGTGGATGGAGTTCGTAAAGTCAATGTTATAATTAGGAATGAAAAATCAATTGCAAACTCGTTATTGACCGGAATAAGTCGGCACAAAAGGCTTTTTGCAAATAAACTTATGATTGATGCTTAAAGTTGTAAAAGTGAAACATCTAAATTCTATACTTATTTTTCACAGGCCATGGGGCAGGGGCCTGTCTTGGCTTCTTTGGGTGTTTTTTTTTTGGGGGGGGTAGATGTTTTCACCCCGGCCCATGTTACTCGATTAAACCACCCAGTCTAGCTCTGGGCTTGTGCTGCATGCTTCAGGACATTCGTGACGTGAAGGTTTAGATGTGGTCTGGATGAGGTTCCAGAAACATACAGGGTTGCAGATATTGTACATTTTCTTTGAGTTAATCAAATAATCAGTTCAATAAAAAAAAAAAAAAAACACAAAAATAACCAGTTAATTGTTGACCTTACGCCTGGCGTCACCTGACTTTTTTGGTTATTAACCCACAGCAGCCGTTAATTAGGTTAATATCATGAATCATAAACAACTAATAAGTTAGAAACAAACAGATATATTTTTATCAGGCTGTCCACTGTGGTATTCTGCTGTGTATCTGTGAGTGCATGAGAACAAGATGGTCAAAACAACACAAATGTACGCAGAAGCCAGGATTTTTAAAGGGTATTTGTGGAAAAGTAGCAGTTTTATGTGAGTTTTGCTGCAGCATTGAACTTCTTCAGTTCTTAAGTAGATACTGTGTGTACATCCTGAGAGTGTTGCTTTAAACTCGGTTATGGAAAATAAAGTTTTGAGACTCAAAACGAATTAGAGTTTATCCAGAGACAGAGGTTACTACAACAGACTTAACAAAAATGGTAGCTGTACTCAAGAAAACAGAGAGAATACCTTTTACACTGTCATTCATTTCCTACGAACAATTTAAAGTCACCAATCCATAACTTACTGAGTCAGAACTGATAAAAATCTGACACAATTCAATGTTCCTCTAAAAATGATGAGGTTAAAACAGACTGTATATCTTCTCTCCAACATTTTAGTAAATAACATAATGTTTGGTTATTTTTATTAATTATTAAACTATGGTAATAAAGGATTTATTTATCTTATCTTTAAAAACCTGTGACAGTCAATCAAAAGAAGTATATTTGAATTAATGATTAGAAATGAAGTTAAATACCTCCCACTCAGATTAAACATTAGGAGGAGGCTGCACTGGGCGACGACTTCAAACGGAGTAATTATTCTTTATGGCACCACTCCCTCCTCTGATCTCGCTCTGACTCAGGTTCAGGGAAGTTTCCTACCCTTCTCCAAACGAGTCCGCACACACACATCAAACACACCGGGACATTCACTGCCCTCAAAAAAAAGACCGTCCTAATGAGCTGAGTCGTTACAGTGCACAAAGTCAGTTAGTTTACAGCAAACTTTCAGGAAATGGAAATGAACTCTTATAACACTGTGGATTAAGATATTACATTATACTTTTAAACAGTCTCTTTGAGCAGGTTTGAGTCATTGGAAAATATGAGTATAAATAGAACCGGGTTTTGAGTGATTATAATAGGAGTCCTTGACGATGCCGAGTCCAAATAAGTGCCTAACATTTATGAACCGACGCAGCTGTGTTAATTTTTCAGATGATTAAACAGTTTTTTGTGCTTGAGCAGCGACATGTTTCCAAACAGTGCTGTATCCGAACAACCTGGACTTTTACATATAATTTTTAATCGCTGTGTTGACATTTGGATAGCACATATTCAAAAGCATCTCTGGCTGCTTTTTTAATGTGACACAAAAGCCCACATCAGCTGACTCAGCAGTTCTCAGCTCGAGAATGACGACTATAAATCACTGACATTCCTATATGAATAATGATTCACCTTTGTATGGGACAAAAAAAAAAACTGGATGGGTTTATATTTAAAAGTATGTTATTCCTTTTTGCAAATAAAATTTCATACATAATTTTTTTATTTTTTTACTACATTTCAGGGTCCCATAAATGTGGTCTCCACAGAGAATCATCTGCCTTCATCTGTTCCTCTCCTCATCTTTTTCTCTCAGAACGACTACCTTCATGTCTCCTACACTGCATCCTCTGTGGTCTTCCTCCAGGCCTACTGTGTCTGCCTCCTTTGACTGATATATGAAAATCACAAAACTATTCTGTTCTGTTAAGATTATAAAAAGACTAATATGTAATAGGCCTATAAATTCTGCCTATTTTTGTGTGTGTGATGAAAATAGCTTGCTGTGAAAGAAGGAAACGGAGCTGACAACTGTAAAATATGCCTTTCTTACTGATGATCTATTACTATTTGGCTCCAAGCGGCTACATGCATTAAGATTTATTTGAGATCCAGATAAAAGATTAGCTCCAAAGCCTTGAATTTGATTTACAGACATTAAATTAAACTTACATCAATCTGAAAGGACAACTTAAACTATTCAGAAAAAAAGAAAGATGGTGATTGTCAAATTCAAATCCATGTTCAGTGTCAGTGATTCATCTCAACGACACAGCAGCGCTGACATTTCCAATCAAACTGACCTGATTAAAACACTGCTGATAAAGGCAGGCCCTGTCTCATAAACTAAGTGTATTTTAATGTGTCAGCCTGAGCCTTAGTCATCTGATTAAAGCGACACTCCTTTCTTTTAGTGGCAGAGGAAGTGTAATTATCGCTTTATTGCTGTGTGAGGTTTTTCCGCTGCTTGCTGTGAACAGTCATTGGGTTTGTGGGCGACCATTGGACCCTGAGCTTTGGGAACATGTGGTGTCAATGTCAAGAACTGAATGAATGACGTCAGGGACCAATGAGATATCCTTCCTGCGCCAATCTTTGGTGTCTGGCTTCTCAATGTTGGGGAATTTTAGATGTACTTTTTCTTTAACTGTGTCCTTAACTTCAATTGGTTCTGTCCATTTAGGTGAGCACACTCTGAGAGATACAGTAGCTTCAGCTCCAAGGCTGCAGTGTCTTTGCTTGTGTTTCAGCTTACACAGTGCTCTAATTCTAGACTCTTATAAGTGAACACCCTGGTACTGTGCAGACACAATACGAGGCTATGTAGTCTTATTACTCCAGAAGCATGCTAGACTTGAATATTAAATATTATAATATAATATTATATATATTATTATAATAATATAATAAATATTATTACTACACTGGGTTAAGTTTCTTGTCTCCAGGTCCTGCATTGATGGTTAATAAACTTCTCCTGCCGAAGTTCATCCAGAAAGTCTCCAGCTCAAGTATTAGCCAACACTCAGGACCTTTGATTGTGGTGACATAAGCCAAGAAGGTGGGCTGTCTTAGTACGTGTCCGCCATTTTGTTTTCTTTGCTCCATGGTAGCAGTGTTAGCTCATTATTATGTCAAAGTTTATCGCTTAAAGTTTATCTAATGTGCTATAGGTTCAGATGAGTCTTGTGCACCAGAAACCTGCTGCAGGTAGGCTACAAGACTTTAGAAGTCCTGCTCTACAGATTATCCACTGCTCCTCTCGCCTCCGAGTGCCCCAGCTCAGGTCTCAGCTGTCCTACTCTTAAGGTTGGATGAGGTATCAGTGTTCAAAGGCCCACTGCTCTAATTGTCACTGCATGTTTCCCGTAAAGACACCTAACGTGCAGCAGAGAGCAGCCTGCAGCTCAATCTTTAACGTCTCAACTGATTATTTCATGGACAAAAGTGTAACCAGTAAAAGGTTAAACACATAATACTGGAGGGCTGGATACTGATGTAAGTTTGCCTCTATAAAATATCGCTGAATAACCATGGAGACATATGAACATGTGGTACATGTGTTACCTCAGCCTCAGCACAAGGTGTGAGAACAGCTCCAGTCGTCCCCATAGAAACACCACGAGGAAAAGATGTATGAAACTGCCAGGGTGGATTTGTCAGAGTCACAGAGGGCAGAATATAAGCTCCCTCTTCACTTCTTTATGCATACACTAATATGCACAGATTCTCAGCCGTCGTCTCCAGAGTCGGCTGCTGCTGCGACTCGGAGCAGGAGCCAGTCCGAGGTGCGAAGGCAGAAACACTTCCGAGATGCTGATCAGAGCGAAACCTGTCGCCATGGTTACTGAATTATTCAACAAGTGACCCAGAAAAGTACAAAAATACCTCCTACTTTCTGTACTTGAGGAACTTGGTCTAAGAGTTGGAGTGAATAAAAGTGTCTAAAATAGATTGCACAGGAAAATCATTTTGGCAGTACTTCATTCATCTCTGTACCTGCTGCTAGTTTTCACCTGCTCCACTAGTGGATTAAAACACTAGTGGATTCAGATCAAAAGACAAAGCCTTTATTATAAAACGTTTATCTTTGTTACCGATTTTATTCTTGTGACAGAATATTGTTTAAATAATGTGTAGTTTAATGTCTAGTTTAGCAAATCCATTCTTTACACATATCTTCTCTACAGCCTGTGAACAGCTATGGTAGCCCTGCAGGAACATGCTGTTGTCTATAAACAAATTAATATCTGAATTATGAAGCTTTTACTTGAAACACTTAAAGATCTATTTATATTTTATTGTCTGCTCAGTGGGTTGCTGTAGGAGTAAAGAAGTAATGAACTCTAGAACTTCCACCAGAGGTTTAAATGTCCAACATACGCTAATGCAAGTTGATATTTTGAGATTATACATTGTTGAAAACAGTGTATAATACACAATACACAACTTTAAAACCTGGAGCGAGAGGATAATTATTCGATTAATTACTAAAACACCAATGATAGTTGTTGGTTTGCCCATATTAATCCAAACTAAACCCAATTTAAAGCTCAAACTTCCCTGATGTATATGCAGTCAAAGAGTTATCTTGAAATCTCTTGTAATCTTGAAGTGTGGGAAATATGTCTTGCCTTTCAGCTCCAGATCTCTCCTTGCAGCGGTTTAAGGCTCAGTTTAAGGCTCAGGGCAGAGGTAATTCAGCCTGGTACTTCACACCAGAGCAAACACAGAGCGCTGCAGGGCTGGGACCCACTGCAGAGTAAACACAGCAGAAGGAGGCGACCTCACTGACTGGTCCTGAGACGGTATCCGGGGGAATGGAGGTATTTTTCACCTCTTTGTTCTATTTTTTTCCCCCTCTGTGAAAGGATGCAGTGTCGTAAATAACACTGTGGCGTTCATTCACAATGGAGGCCTATTGTGAGGGCAGTGAATGGTAGCATTATGACCGAAAGAATAAATATGAGGCAAAAAAACAACTGTAACTGCCCAGTTCTCTGCTTCAGTCATGGATAAGTCTTTCTTTATGTTGAGAAAAAGACCAAACTCCAGGAGAAAATCAGGTTCAGTAAAGGTTGTCCTATTGCCACAACATGACCACACACACACGTCTGATTTCTGAAAGGGGACTGACTTTTGCCGAATGAGAACTTTATCTTTAAGAGTGAGAACTTTATCAAGTGTAAAATCGTTTTACGCAAAAAAAATTATATATATATATATAAATATAAATATAAATAAGAAAAAAATATATTTAAAAAAATCCAATTAAAGTAAAATAAAATTTTAAAAATAAGGTTACCACAGCTGACTTTTTTATCCTTAATTTACCTGATTTTTTTTTTTACCTAATAACAGTGCAACACTAGACTTTACCTCAATAGTAAGTTTTAATCTCAAGATTGAATCTGTGAAAGGTGGAAGACATGGAGCATATCAGATATAAGATATGCTGATATTGATAACGACAAGCCCCATGACCCGGCTTCTTTTACTGTGGTCTTGACTTGACTTCAACAGCGTAAAGTCTGGCCAAATCAGATATTGCCTTGAATTCCTACATATCTCCTAAAGCCTTAAGAAACCATCAGCTTCACACAGATACCTTGGCTTCGATAACAGTGTGACTACCCTGTTTATGTTACACTGAGAGGTGTTATCCCACACTGCAGATTGTCTCAGGTGAGCCAGCGCTGATATGTAACAACACTCTAAGTGCTTATCAAGTATCAAGTATGTGTTATTCCTGACAACAAACCATGTTCTCGATTTGTTTTTAATCCAAACACCTGAACATGCACAAACCCATTTACAAAACAGACGAAACTTGTCGTGCGAGTTTTGAGAAGCTTTCACTTGTGTTTACCTCGTGGCTCACTGCTACAGTCGGCCTGCAGCTCGCTGACAAGTGTTGCTCAAGCTCCGTTTGTGCTCGCAGCAGTCAGCGATATGCCCATCTGTCTGACACCACACACTCCGAGTTGAACTGCGAATGAGCCGTGCCTCTGAGCGTGCACACACACGCCGCTCTCAACCTGGACAGCTTTCAACACAGCTTTTTGGCATTTCTCCTCTCCCCCCGATTAGGCAGGCTTCAAACTGTCACCTAAAAATACCCTTTTCCATCAAAATACAACTAAAAGAGAGGCCCCAACTTTAGAGAACCCTTTTAGAAAGAGTTTATATTAAATATATATATATATATATTATGGGGCTTTGTAGTTTTAGAAAAGATGTGTCCAAGCTGTAATAAAAGTAGCTACACATGACTCAAACCAAAGCCAAAGCAGTAATCCTACCTCCTTCAACACTAGAGAAGCTTGTCTGGCTTGATGTTTGCATTTGGACTGTGTTAAAACAATGAAGCCACATAGAAGCACAAAGACAAACAGGCTGAACCGATGAAGGTTGATTTAATCTGCCAACATTCCTGTGTCTGGCAAGTTTTGGCGGAGACAGCTTTGAAGGAAATGGTAGAATATTATTAACAATGTACAGTCGGTGACCTTTGCTCAATAGTTCAGCGTATCTCCCAAAAGTGTATAGAAACTGTTGTTGCTAAATTAAATTTTAACATTAAAAATAGCTCTTATGTTATGTGGAACCAGAACCTTGTTGAAAAGAACCTGACCTGGATATATTTGGGACATTGTGTGATATAGGATGAATCTTTTAAACCACAAAGACTCAACAGCAACTTAATTCTTCTGTTAATAACTCCACAGCCCTTCATTTCATGCCTCTGTCCTCCACTTAAAAACAAATAAACACCTTTTATATCATGTTGAGCTAACAATAATATGTGTTTCCCATAACTAGGCCTGCACAATATATTGCTCATTTATTACAGCAATACATTATCCATACAAATCGAGATCATGAAGACAGCTTGAAGTGCAATAATAGTTAATGTCAAAGTAAATAAAAAGTGTAATCTTTAGTTAACAGTTTATGTTAGTCTACAGCCTTGAAGTAGAATGGTTTAGTTTTTTTTTATGTGAGAAAGATGACTTTTTTTGCTTTATTATCAAGGATTTAGGTGAGGATGTACTGAGAGCTTTTTACAATCACATGCTCGCTTTTGAATAAGGGACGCTCTCATTGGTCTACACTGACCAACCTAACCTGCGCTGTCTGTTTAACACAAAAAAAGAAAACAGTGAAGTGGAGCAAAGTGAAGTGCAAATAGATATTGCTTATGTATTCATGTAATGCTTTGACATTGCCTGAATACACCGGTCTGACGCTGAACTTAGAGCTTGACGATTAAGGTCAGCTCTAAACTTTACATTGTTTATTAGTATTTTGTGGTCTCAAATTCACCTAGTTTTGCCTTGTGCTTAATAAAATAAAAGCAGTAAAGGTTGCTAGTAGAGGTGGTTGATTGTTGGGCTGGCGACTATGACGGATAAAAACGTTGGGTGATCATCTTTAGCACACTTTTTACTCTGCCCAAGTGGTACTTAAAATGTTGCACAATTCGACAAACACAAGTTTTGTTGTGTCTGTGTATCTCTATAACAACTAGACACTGTTAATGCTGATATAAAAAAAATTGTTTGGTCATAGTTTAGATTAAAATTTTACAAATGTAATGATAATAAACCATCTGGAAGCTATAATGTAATACACACCTCTTAAAAGTGTCATCTGGGTCTTTCTGACAGGCCAGCGGGTCCAAAGCAGCGGACACAGCTGGGCTCCTCAGGATGTCCTCGTATCCCGGAGCGAGGAGAGACGAGCCCCTGAGCTGCTCCACCAAACCCAGCACGAACCTCCACAGCACCACACTGCTCCGGTCCTCTCTGTGGCAGAAGTGAGAGGCCACACATCTCCGGGCCAAACCTGACCCTACCCCTGCTTTCGAGGCCGGCCACACGATCTCGGTGCACAAGGCGGTCTTTCCTGCACCGGGACCTCCTGTGATGAGTAAACCCGGTGCTTGTCCTGGGACAGAGCGGGCGTCCAGGCAGCCACGCAGCTTCTCTAGGGCCCATTCCCGGCAAAAGAACCGGCGGCCCTTGAGCAAGCTGGAGCTGCCCCCGAACCCGCTGCTACTCATTGGATCTACTTCCAGGTAACTCCTTTGTGCTCTGAACTCCACGTCCCATACTCCTTTGCTACTCCAACTTTTAAGGCTGCACTTGTTCAACTGTAGCTCATGACAGCTCTGGGTATTTTCCCATAGACTGTCAATTCTCAAATGTGTTTTATCAGTGCCTGTCCTTCCCCTGCAGCTGTGAGAAGGAGCAGAAAACAAGAGTCAGTCGAGTCAGATTCCTTTGGAGTGTTTCATCTTGTGTTGTTGCTTTGTAGTTTGAGAGTGCCACATGAAGGATCCATCCATGGTGGCTGCTGCTCATCGCTGCGCCGCTCCTGGAGATCGGTGATGTGCTCTGTCAGAAAAAAGAGAGTGAAGGAGAGGAACTGACAGCGTGGTTTTAACACATCCTATAATGACATGGTTTCTTACCCCTCCCTTCTCTGCAGCGGACAGACTCTTTAAATATCAGCTCCTGTGTGTTCCTGAGCTTCACGTGTTAGTTCAAGCTCGTGTCTACTTTTCCCACGTCCTGTCTCAACTCTCACACCTCTCCCTCTCTCTGTGTCTCGCAGGTTCTCTGGTTTTTCCTGTTTCTGTTTTGTGTCTCCTCCCTCAGCGACATGTCAGGACTTGCACACATGAACGCAGAGGGAGGACTCGGGGGCTGGCAGGTGGGAGGAGTTACCTGGGGTCAAGGTTCGATCGCAGGGCAGCTCTACACCTCGAGCTAAGCTTTTGTTTTGAGGGGATAAGAACAGTGGGCTGCGAGGTGTAACCGTATCCAGGAAATTAGCAGGTGACCTACACCTAGACCAACAATTACCATAGTTTACAGTGATGACTATCTTCACAGCTTCTGACTAAGGTGTTAGCATGGCGGAGATTGTTTGGAAAATGGTTCTGACCATGAACAGACTACACCTTTGTGCTGTGTAAATACAGCTGTACTTTATCCACACAGTGCTCTGTGGAGGAAATAGCTGTAGTATGGGGTAATGTATATTTAGAATATTTCTGGCTTTGAAAAACTGGTTTGTAGCGGAAGAGACAAGACAAGAATGTGATTCCTGTATTTGAAAGAATTTTATCCTGATTTTCTGTGGTGCTACTTTATTTAACCATTATGAACAACCCAGAGATTTGACTTTGGCCAGTTTGTCCAAGGAAAATGTATTCAGAAAACCGTCATAGCTTGCCTACTGAATGCCTACTGTACCTTGACTAATCTCCTTTTTATAATACTGCCTATGTTACTTTATAAAGAGAGCATAATTATCTAGTACAGCTCTGTGACACATCGCAAAGTGGCCAAAGTTCTAAATTGTAAAACAGTCTAATATTGTCCTTTACATTAAAGGTGCACTGTATAAATAATCTAGTATATGGTTAACAAAATGAAACATCAGTCAAAAAACTGTTTCTTGATGTGGTAGTGTATAATCGCATTGAGATAACACTTTCAGGAAAAATAGACATTAAAGCTCCATAAAACCCAGTGGAAGTTCAATTACGTCCTGTTCCCCTTTCGCACATAGACGTCTAATGGATTTATACACTAAAGTGGTTTGGTTATAACCACTGGGTTTTTGACATTCCTCTGCAGGGCTGTTCATGCTCTGAAAAACACTGCTTCAAACACACTTTTGTCTAATACAGAGACGGGACCTGAACGAACCCAGTACGACAGCATTTGTAAACAATGCTGGTTTTACTTTTTCACAGAAGGAAGAAGCTTCTTTTTCGAGAAACCATAGACTGTTCATATACAGCTGTAAACTGCTTCTACAAGTCTAGTTCTCCAAACTGCGTCCACACAGACAATCATCTACTACAGCCAATATAATCACAATACACCTTCAATATTACTTTAAAGTGAGCCAACATCGGCTCGTAGGCCACACTTTGTGCAGCCATTAACATCTAACGTCACCATAAGCAGCTAATCAAACCATCCAGAGATAAAAGATTAAACTGTATTCCCCTCCAGTTCAATCCTGTGATCAAGTGTGGCTCAGACCTTTGGCAAAATTAATAGCTCTCACTTGCTTTGGTTTGTGTACGAAAGAAGCTGTGCAAAAACAGAACAGCACAGTTCTTCATGTTCCTCTATTCTAATTTTATAATCCTATTTTATTTTTTTGCTTTCTAAGCCTAACTTTCACCCTTTTCAAAAATGACCAGCACACTGGTCTGGTCCATGGGCTCACTGTGGTCACCGGAGAATGGCGTCTCGCTGTTGAAACGTATCTCTAACCACAGACTAATACTCACCAATTACTGAGTATAGGGAAGTCCCTAATATTAATAAACCAGACACAGATTTGTCAGAGACTTGTTTAAGAGACAGTTGTGGGCCTCTTAACTTTAACAGAGCAGTATTTACAGCTTTATCTTTTCTAACAACATTAAATAGTAGTGCAGTTAATAAAGTTTAACAATATCTGAGGAGGTCAATGGAGTAAAAGAGGCTCAGTATCAGTACATGTTTAGTTTTTTTCTACACAACATGAAGAACATGAAACACGTGTTATACACCTGCTATGGGTGGTTAAAAGTAAGTTTTTCTTTTATCTTGTGCCAGCAAATTATTTTGTGTCATACTGACGAAATTTCCTACAATACATACACTTTAAAATTGTATATTTCAAAATTAATGTATTTACCAATCTTTAGTATAATAAACTTTTCATATGATGTGACAGGAACTCAACCTTAACCTTTGATTTCCTATTATAGTACTTGATATACTAAATCCAGGTTTCTGACTTATTATATTATTTAAAAAATCATTCTTACACATTGTATTTAAAGCTGATTGCAAATGTATGACAATGAAAACCACTGGAAAGAGCAAAGACAGGGAATTGTAGGCCTGCACTAAGATGATGATGTTAGGCATTTACTCTATAATCTTTTCTCTTCTCTTACCTTTTGGGGGTTATGCAGTATGACTATGTCCCAGAGCAGTTTTACCTCAGCGTCTTACAAGATTACAGCTCTGTTTAACGAGCTGACGGTGTATTTTAGAGCCGTCGTTAAACTCCCTGACGCACGTGGAACAGAAATCTATGGATTTAATGTCAGGCCAGGACGTTCGAGGGCTCATGAAAGAGCATACAGCCAGGCGCCAGCTGCAAACGTCGGCAGCAGAAAGCTAAAATGTGTGAGATTATAAGTGTGCGCTGACACCTGAGGGCACTGAACCGAATTCCTCGCTGCCACACACATCAGCTCCAGCCTGGTAGAGCGATGACAGTATGATTCACAGGAGACAGACAAGTGAGAACAAGCAACTGTTTTTAAAAAAGCTGTTTGAAATATTCAGCATTTAGTACAAAATCATGTGAACAAATGCTAAAAATGGACCCAAGAAAGTCGTTTTTGGCAGGAGGGTGTTAACAGCGACGGGAAGCACTGGCACCAAACAATGAAGATGTCTACATTCTTGTCTTTACTTGTGGTATTTACAAAGGCTCATTAACTTGGCATGTAGCCGCTGGTGTTGGCAAAGAAAACCAGCAGCAGCAACGTCTATGTAAGCTGCTACTGGGAAGTTAAACTGGTCCCAAGTCTTATTTATGAAGAAATCTCAAAGTAATACAGTGAAAAACTTTAAAGCATATGTATGATTTGAGTTAATATTTTGGTTAAAGAGCTGTATTACTCATAAAAGTCAGAAAATGTATTGAAATAAATATGAAAGCACATGAGATGCCTTTATAAAAGATGCCCTCGCTCAAAGTCTAGACTATTTAACATACCTCTTTAATTGTGCTCTCAAAATAATTAGATTGCATTGTAGTGATTCACAGTAATTACATGATCAGTGTCAAATAATCAGGAGCTTATGGGAAAACATGGACTGGGTCTGAAACCACTCCTTATTCCCAATTTGTGAAGGCTTTCAGACGCGTTTTTCACGAGACTTTTAGTCAGTTTTTTTAGGCAGGATATAGGATATGAAAAGTGAACTATAAAGCATGTTTATTTTTGTTAGTTCCCTTAAAACAGATCTTGTTCCTCTGGATCTGGTTCTGTTCAAACATTTGGACAAAACCAGACAGAACCAGGCCAACAAATCTTAGAGGAACTTGGACAAAACCGGACCATGTGATCCCGGACAGGACCAGGCCAGACAGGGTCTCGTCTATGTTTTTCGTCTGTTTACTCACTTTGCCGTTAGTAAAAAAGATAATATTGAGAGTGTGTCCAATTTTCAAAACTGTCATGTTTATTCTTTAACTTTTTTCTGTTAAAAAAAAAAAAATCACCTTTCTGTCCCGCCTTTGAGCCCACTGGTCCGAACCAATCTTCATTTTCGAGGGCCATAATGTGCTCATAATGGAGGCAATAAAACCAGAAGTTTATGCACCAATGGGCACCTCTCATTGGAAATTGACGCTTAATTGACTGAGGATCGGGGTCTAAAACTAATGAGCCCGCCTCTGAGACCATAAGGCTCTATGAAGGTGTAATGACTTCGGGGTAAGTTTAGAGAAGCAGTCTGTTTTCCAGGGCAGTGTGGTAAAAAATACAGCATGGCCTATATGAAAGAAAAGTACATTAATATCCGAAATCAACCAGCAGAACTGAGTCTTGAGTTTCATTTTTAGATAGGTCTGATCTTGTACAACAGAAGCCTGAGAGTATAATAATATGTGAGCTCAAATAACTTCTAACATCCTCATTTATGAAGCCCCAAAGTATTCTTATTCACAGTGAATAATTTATCAGCATGTGTGAGGGTAATGCTGCTTGTGAGTTTAAAAAAAGGGGACTGAAATTCATTTAAAAGCCTATGAGATAATGAATCTATATTTATCAAAACCATGAGTCACAGAAACCACACATGTTGTTCTCCCCTAAAGTATGTTCAAATCTAAAATGACCCAGAGCAGAGCCTTGGGTTTCTCTGTGAGATAGCACTGATCTTGTTAAAAACAGACTGACTGTATAATAATATTTGGACTCCACTAACTTCTGGCCTAACTCTATTATTTCTCCGACTCCAGGAGGAATCCAGCAGGTTGCCAGGCAACAGCAGAGAGGCTGTACATAAGCAGGGTTTACTGGACCAAGTGCTGCTAATCAATAAATCCACCACATAAAGAGCTTCTACAGCAGAACGTTAAAGTGAATCATATCAAGGGCAAAGGTGATAAGAGGCAAGCTTTAACTAAACAAAAATGGAAAATGTGTGATAGTTTGAATCATCGCATAGAGCCTTATTATATTTGACACTTTTTCTGGTCTGGAGCAGGATTGGGGGACGTTCTGGCATCTTGCGTTTTAGCAGCTCTTCCCTAAGTCCATATGAGGTGAAAAAATGATCACACATCACCGTATGTCCTGCCAGTCCTGGAGTCAGCTGCAGAACTGCTCTCCTTTCCTGGTTGACCTCCACAGGACAGCCCTCTTGTTTTCCTGCATAGACCTGCTTCTAAATGCTTAAGAGGACGTCACGGGCCACGTAAACTTTGATCCTGGCTGGTTTGCTGGGGATGTCAGAGGTAGAGGAAGAGTATGGGACTGGGCTCGCTGGTTGTCATCCTCAGTCCTGTCCTCACCAGAGCCCATAACCTGTTCCAGAGCTTGCAGTTTGTTAAATTTAGGTTTCTTACAGAATTGACGTGCCATGACTGCCAGTTAAGAAATGAACACACAGCCTTTACCTGGCTGTATTTATAAGTTTAGTGTACGCTCACACCTGTGTCAACAGAGTTGTTGCCACCACGCCGTTTACTTTTTGTGCCGCTGCAATTTGTAGCTCCCAAGTTGGTTATGATTTCAGAGGTGATGTTAAAAGTTCATGGAACAAACGGGGTTAAACTATACCTTTTGTCTTTTCACTTCAAAAACAAAAATCAGAGCGAAAAAAGTTAAGGTTCCAAACTGCAGTTTTGAGGAGATCCAATGGGAGTTATTTAATAAATCATACAAAGCATTAAAAATTATATTCGAGCGAAATGCATTTTAAAGCCAACCAAAGGCACATCCACAACTTTAATAATTCCCCCAAGAAAACTGCACTTTACATTCAGATGAAAAGTGTTTGTATAACAGTATTTTGGGATGCCATTACATACATACACTGGCATATAAAGGGTTAAAATTTTGTAAATATTCAAATATTTGACATTTATGATCAGGACTGAAGTGGATTAAGAGATTTATGCAAAAAAAAAAAGTAGAAAAAATATTAACATATAGTATTTTTCTGATGTTTTGGATGAGGACATTTTTGTCCCCAAATGGTAAGAGTGTAACTTTTTAAAATCAGGGTTAAATTCAATCAAATGTGTGTTTCAAGAGTAAAAGCCATCCAACGGTCTTACCCGACATGCGAGCTCTTCATTCCGGCGACTCTTCTTCTCTTCTCCTCTTCTGCCGCTGGACGTAGTCACATAAAGCACATAAACAAGCACAACCATCCGCACATGTTAACGCGTGCATTAAAGCCCTCTTTTCCCGGTGGCATTGCGCAGGGACTGAGGCTCTTCTCTTCCGCGCCGTCGCTCGGAGAGAGGATGTCGTGTGAGGACATCCTCCGGGTTTGGTTCGCACAAACTCAACTCAACTGGAGCCACTGTAAACTGCACTGGATCCAGAAGGTGAGGTAGACTGGGGTATATTGTAATACTTTTTACCCTCCTGTTGGAACCAGTTGGCTTAAGCGTTAAAAGCTAGAAGAGAGACTAAGCCATATACAATATCCATTCATGCTATTGCTTATGCTGCATTTAAATACAGTTGGACCATATCATAACTTCATCACAGGAAGAGTGTGCACTGTAGGCTATGAGTTAAGTTTACATATTACTTTTTCAAGAAATTAAAATTCAACACTGATTTCAGCTACTGCAGTTGATCATACTGCTGCTGGGGACAGAAAAGTTTAATTTGAAGATAATGTGGTGCGATCTATTTCAGAGTTCTGTCTCCTGAAAGCTTGCCTCTTTAGATATTACACTAAAATGACCGTGACTGTTGCCACTAAAGTCACATCTGTGAGTTATATCTTAAAGCATTCAACTGGATTCAATGTAAGAAAAAAGATTAGTCTTTTGGGTAACATCTAAGAGTAAGCTGTCTCTAGTGGGATGAAAAGGGCTATAATACTGGCACTATCTCAGCTGATCAGGAGCAGGACTTAACATCATCAGACCATGTAGAGTACAGCCATCCAAAGTCTATTACGTTTGTCTGGACTAGTGCACAATGACGTTCTCCTTCAGTGTCGTGTGTTTTAAGTGTGTGGTGGGCTCATTATTTTATTTCTTGTGAGAGAAGAGGTCACAGCTGAGCAGTCCGACAGAGTCTGAGGCACCAGGGAGCACACACACTGTCCCACACGTTGAACTTACAGTGAAATGACAAATGACCTTTTACCCTTTGACCCAGTTCCCTACATTTTAACATATACTTAATGAACTATGAATACACATCAATTAAGAGAATATTTGTAATTACAGCATGAGTTTTAAAACTTTTTATACACTACACTTTGATTTAAAGCATCAAACAAACAAACAAAAGCATAAAAATAAACCTTGTTATGCCAACAAAGAGAAAAGCATTACTGTTGTAGCACTGCTCAGGTTCTCTTCAGTTTTAGATGAAGCAGAGCCCTCTGCTGGACGACTGTGGTTAAACTAATTTGAGTTCGTGTCGGGTCATCTGTACTCGGTCACTTCAGAAGGAGCTGCAGGTCTGGCTTTGTAACACTTTTTTATTTATTTATTCATACAAAAACATTATATGTACATTAGTGGCAGGTTTTTTTTTAAATGTGTGGGAAAAAAAAATCCTACAATGCTTTTTCATCATTTGCGAAGGGTAGCTCATCCCTTGTATTGAGAGAATATAACTACTGTTGTACTATCACTCAGTCTAGGTCTTGAGACCAATCAAAGTCATTTGAATGGTTTCTTGACATTAAAATCTTTTCTAGACACAGTGCTCCAGACTCCTGTGAAACTCTGTGATGGGACACAATACTGTGGGATTAGAACGTGTATCTCACCAGATCACCACACATCATTCATTTACTTCCGCTTTGTCCCGTTAGGGGTTACAGCAACTGTGGGCCTTAGGTGTGGTTGGTTTAAACCACTGAGACAACTGTAACTGTGTAATGACAATAAAGGTAGTCTTTCTATTTTATTCTTTAAAGGGACAGTAGTGACAAGCAACTTCAGAAGTGTCAAACAATCAAGTTTCATCAAGTCTTTTAGCTTAGCTTTTGAAAAGAGTTGTAAAACCCGTAGCTGATTGGGTTTTTAAGACTGCACCAACAGTGACAATGCAACAAGCAGCATTACATTTATTTTGTTTCTTGTTGTTTGATTTGTTGCCATTTTCACAGGCCTACTATGTTCACAAGTTCAGGCGTGATCCAAATGTCTTGTTTTGTCACTGCTGACCTGTTGAATGACCAATACTTTAAATGACTGCTAAGCATGTGAGATCAGAAGAGACCAGAGGAGAAAATCATGAATGGTCCATTTTTGCATTGATTTCTGCAATTGTTTGTTATTTTCCAAGTGTTTTCTGGACCCCAGCCTTATCAGCAAAGTGACTTGAATAGACCTGGAAGTGGTTTACTGAAAGTGAATATCTGGACATGAAAGTAAAATGTCTTTTCTAGAATAAGACACAGACAGCAGTTTTGACTTTGAAACATCTTAATTTAACCATTTTTAGCTCTGACGGAGGTGAACTAAGGACCAAAAAGCTTATTAATAATGAACAACAGTAGGTGGCAGAAAGTACTGCCTTAAAAGTCTTATATTAAGATGATAAACTGAGATTGCCTGCTTGTTTGTAAAAGCCTGCTCTATAGTTTAGTTTTTAGATGAGGTCGATGACATGATATGAACTCTTCATGGGCCCCATCACGTAGGCAAGGACCAGCCTTTTATTGCACTTTTGTTTGTTCATCAGTGCAACAGCAGATAAAGGCCAATGAGCAGAGATTAGACCTGTACAGCCAAAAAAAAAAAAAAAAAACATTTAGGGTGTATCTTTTTTATTTATTTATTTTTTTATTTATTTTTTTTATATTTTTATGAGATTGTGCAAAATCAATGTAATTTGAACTAGTGCCAGCCAGTTGTGTTCATTGTGTTTTTTTATTGACATCAGACACTAGGTTGCAGAGAGATGACATTTGGCAGATGGTTGCATCTTTTCATTTCATGTCCTCTTCCTCCATGGGATTGTCCCACAGACATTACAGCCCATTGTCATTGTCAGCCCACACAAAGGTTTTATTTGTTAAAAAGCTGCTTTATAAGAACAAACTAGGCAGACAACAGTGAAATACCTGATGGACTTTTCTTGGAAACATAAATTAAACATAGGGAAATAGCTTCAGGTCCCGGGATACTTACATGGCAGCGCACCAGAGATGTCTTACTTGAGGTACTAAAAATAACTGCCCTTGTTAGAAAGCTATCCAGTGATCTGAAGAATGTTAATATTCTCTTGTCTTTAGGTTATTTCTATTCATTTTAAATGTATAATGTCACTTTTAAACATCCTGTTATTTGCTGTATGAGCCTGTGAATAACATAGCTGCATATCTACTCGTCCATCCTCCAATAAGGTTTTGGGTCCTGACCCAACAGTTTGGAAATCATTGCTATGAAATTGTATTTTGCAGAAAAGCTGTTATCTAATCCTCTGCAGTTCAAGTCAAAGCTGCACTCTTGAACAAACAAAGATAATGGCAGTCCACTTCAGCCAACCTCTCAGCACTCAGCCCTTCTCCAGTCCAGCTCTGTTCTGATCAGAATCCATGCTTTCATCTTTCTCTAAAGAAACAGACTTATCACAAGAGGAACTTACTTTTATATTTCTGAACTTAGGCTATTGTACTATCATTAGGCTAAGATATTAACCGCGGTTTTCTGCAACATGCGTGAGGTATCTCACTATAAGACATGTTAAAAAAACAAGAATTAACATAGTTGAAGCAGCCAAAGACATGACATCCTCTGTGTGTTTATTGCATTGACGTTTTATAAACTTTATATATTGAAATAATTTAATAATAATAAAAAAGAAGATGAACCTTCTGCCTTGTCCAGTCAACAGCTGCTGAAGAGATCTGTTACAAATTACATGTGGTGTGTTTGAGGATACAGTGCAGCTGGAAAAATAAAAACACAATATTGATTTTAATCTGAGAAGGCTGTTTTCCTAAACGTTATTCAGCAGCAACACGTGTCCTTGTGTGACTCTGCGTATCACACACTGCAGAAAACTGTGCTGCTGCTGAGCCTTTGCTACACAATACGTGCACAACGTGACTGTGTTGAAGTGCAGCTTGAGTCAGAAGCAGTCGAGGTTGAGGCTCAGGTCACTGCCTCAGTGCACAGACCCCTACAATACATCATCACTGATCAATAAGAATGAACTTAGTCTCCATCATTCCATTCATTCAACAGCACTTTTATTTTTTTTACAAACTACTACTACTTAAGTATGATTAGTTATTACTATTAGTGTCATAAATGTATTCTGTGTGGCCCTCTGCACCAAAAGGCTACCTCTCGCCATAATATGTATTAAAAATTAGGGCTGGGCCATATATGAAATTAAATCAATTAATTCAAGATTTTTTATTAATTATTGAAGAAAGATTTAAGGGAAAGAATGTTTCCTTTAACCCTGCGCTGCACTGTGTAGTATCTCATCAACTCCAATAATGTCTGTAGTGACTCTGCAGACGCTCAAAACACTAATCACAAAAAAAAGCAGCCGAATTATCTCTGAAATGCTTTAGTTTAAAAGAGGAAACTGATCAACAGGGACAGCTTAGTATCACAGCAGCACAGTACTTTCTTTGATTTATGCAAATTAACCACCTCAAGGTTGGTGCACTTTTAACGTCTTTTAAAGAAGGCTTTGTGTGAAGTGGAGATTAAATTAGAAATGGTCTATGGAGACATAGAGGGCTAATACTAAAAAGTATCCAACCTAAAGTGCTTTAGTCTCAATCTGAGGGTAAGGCAAATAATAGATTTGAATTACATTTTTATGTCAGTGGCAAGACAAATAAAGTTGTAACCTTTTGACCGTATTGCCCAACTCTACTGGAAATATGTATAATACAGTTAAATTGACATTGAAACCCTATCCCTTTAATTTAAATGGTGTAGTTCTTTATTTCAGAAAGAGAAGTTAAGAAAAGGCCAGGTCATTGTTGGGCAGAGTGAGATTATTAAAGCCTTTATAAGTGATTACTTTTCTTACTTTCTAACAAGGTGCTGACGCTACTTAATGGTTGGCGGAGTTACTTTATAAGGAACAATAGACTTTTGATTTTCTAAGTTTGAGCTTCCTTTCTCTAAAGGAGGTCTAGATGTGCCTAATTCCAGCTGGAATCTCATCTGAGGTCTATTGCAGTGGGTCAAGGAAGATCCCAGCTCTGTCTGGTTGGGCCTTGAAAAATCACAAACCTCCTGCTCATTACTTACCTTATGCCCTGTCAGAACATCAGATCTGTAAGGGGTTTGTGGAATAACCCTAATAACACAAACACTGTGAAAGGAGTCTCCCATGCTCTCTCCAAAATAACTAAACCAGAAAAGACTGACTTATGTTGAAATGTTTGGACACATCAGGGGATCAGGAAGATGTGTGATTTGTTTGGGGAGGGGGGGGGGGTCTTCATTGAGCTCATTTGAACAGATCCAGAGTAAATATAATCTTCCCAGCAGCGACTTCTTTAGCTATCACACAGTCTGAGAATCATATTCAAGAAAACCTCATTTACTTCTGATGCCACATTTCCCCAGTAGAGGAAGACCAGAGGTGGAGGCAGTAGACTAGTAGAGGCAGTGACTTGCTTTTAAAATTCAATCATATTGGACGGACATTCTGGAAGACAAGAGGGAAATATTTGGAGTAACTTTGCAGCTGGATCCTGTGTCTCTGCTCTTGGGCTAAAGATACACTATTGTTGGTTCAGGCTCCAACAAATTATACAACATTCTCACAAATTCTGTACAAAACATTTTTCTGTCTTGAATTAGTGACACACCTCCCTCTAAATCTAACTGGCACAAACTTATCCTGGAGCTTTTCCCACTGAAATACTGAAATAAGTTTTCATACCCTGGCAGAAAGATTGTGATAATGTTTTTTTGGGCCATTTTTTTAGAGAATTTTTTTTTTTCACTCATAGTCAGTGGTTGGGTAAAGCCATTAAACAACAAATAAAAATTATTTTAAAATTATAACAGAAGCTATCCAAATGACCTTGATCAAAAGTTTAGTTCGTAATAACGTGTATTGCCACCTTTCACATCAATGAGAGCTCTAAGTCTTTTCTGGTATTTGAGGCTCTTTATGTTCTCAGATGGTAAAGCTGCTCATTCTTCTTGACAAAAAGCCAGTCACCCAACCCAAAAACATCAGCGATCCTCGTGTTTCACAGTAGGAATGGTACTTTTCATCACAGGCCTTGTTGACTTCTCTCCAAATGTAACGTTTATGATTGTGGCCAAAATGTAAAATTTTGGTCTCATCACTCCAAATGACTTTGTTCCAGAAGTTTTGAGGCTTGTCTTTGTTTTGTTTGGTTGTTTTATTGTAAGTGGGATGCTTTGTGGCATTTGTGTAGTTTTAGGCTTTCTTGACCATGCAGCCCATGTGCCTCCTTATTGTGCATTATGAACAGCCACACCACTATTTATTATATGTATGTATGTTGTATTTCAGCTGAAGTTATCTTTTCTTTTTTTTTCTTTGCATACCAAAAAATTTTCCTTCCTTCCTGAAATATTTGTTGGTCTACCGGACCTTGGTTTGGTTACAACAGAATCCCTTATTTTGAAAACTGCTGATTGGCATTCTCAATTCCTTATATATCTTTTATCTTTTTCCTTAGATATCTTTTTATATCACTTTTCTGTTTTATACAGTTCAATTACCTTTTCTCGCAAATACTTTGACAATATTTTTGCTTTTTTCATGACTCAGACAGAAACATCAGTGCAGCACTAGATGAAAGATGCAAGGGTCTATCAGGAGTCCAGAAACGCACTGACCTTTTATTCACACACACTGATTACAGGTCACAGGTGAGGATGGTTACCTTTAGCAGCCTTTTAGCAGTCTGTGACTTGTGTGCATGTTATTAGACCAAAATCAGGGTCATTTGCGTAGTTTCTGTTTTCATTATGATTTAAAAAGAGTGAAAACAGTTGTTTGAGAATTAATGGTTTCATCCAACCACTAAGTTTGAGTAAAAAAATGTTTTTTTTGTGTAATCATTCATATTCTCTGAAAAATGGCCAAGAAATCACAAATTCTGCCAGTGTATGTAAATGTATGAGCACAAGTGTTGTTTTCCTGTGTAAACACATTTCACACCCATCATGGTTTGTTGTTCTTGAACAACACTTTAACATAGCTCAAAAACTACTGTTTAATTTACATTTATAGTTATTAAGGCCATGTTCACCACAAAAGTGTTATTCAAGAGCGACTGAGGATTGTGATGTGCTGCAGTCAGCAGGTTGTATTTGTTTTTGTTGGTGTACTGGGTTAGTTACCCTGCAGAGTGGGACCAGGTGCAGGGTGAAGACCTTTCTGGACTTTTCTGCAAAATCATTGTGCAAGGTCTGCATTGTGACAAATAAACAGCATTGTCTGGCAAAGGCAATTACATTAATGTGAAAGTGTAAATGTATTTTTTTATACAAAGAGACATGTCAACGCACTGCAAGTATTTGAATAAAACATTTCACCTTGAAGAGTCTATGGTAAATCTGTTTTTGCATTTATAATGTGAAGACCATAAGATTTTCTTCTATTGATCGGATGCTTATCTGAAGTAGTCCATTTTAATTCTATGTATTCTATGACTTTCCTGGTAGACAGTTTCTGACTGCATCGAGCTCTTTGTGGGACATCTGACTTTGTGGGCGTGTTTGTTGTTATCACCTCCTCCTTTGGCACAGCGTGACGGTCTGATTGAAGCTGTCTATAAAACCCTCGTGAAGAGGCAGCACGATGCCCTGCTCTGCTCTTCCAGGCTCTCGACTGCCCCCGACCCAGAGGACCGATAACCATGAAACTGCTCTTATGTCTCAGCCTCGTCCTGGCTCTGGCCCTGGCTCAGTGAGTCACCTGCTACTGCTCTGACAGGTCTAACTTAAATATTTAAAAGGATGTCTAATGCTTATGTTTTGTGTCTTTATCCAGGGATAAACACGACCACAAAGACGACAAAGCAGGTGGGCATACGGGACATGGACATCCTCGTCCAGGTGGACATGGACCTCCTCGTCCAGGTGGACATGGACCTCCTCGTCCAGATGGACATGGACATCATGGAGGTGAGCCTAGCAAAGATAATAACTGGATATTTTTAGGTACTTCTAGGTATCTTCTGACAACACTTCTTAAAACCCCTTTTTTACTTTTATTAGTGTGAATCTTAAATGTTTCTTCATAAATACAATAGGTCAAAAAGGTCAAAGGCAAAGGTTGACCAAAACATGTCTGTCAGTAGTATTTAGTAGTAATCATTTTGTTTGGTATATTTATTCATTTTAAGATTACAGTACTTGTTCCATTTGTTTAGGCCAGTCTAACATCATTAACATCACGTTAAGACTACAGTCCACAACAGATTAAAGATAACTAGGTATTGTAATGAGTATGAGCAGAGCTGAAGTGAGGGCACTGACGTAAACTGCTCCGTGTTTCCCAGTGAGACGTTCAGAGGGTGTGTCAAAGGTCACTTCTGCCAAAGTCACGTTTTTTAAAAAGCACTGTTCAATAAACCCAAAACAACTTTTGACTACGGTTGACAATAAAAGTTAAATAGAATTTAAAGTTTTTTTTATGTAAAGTGATAATTGATCATTTTCTCTCCTGGTGACTCTGCTGCAGTCCGTGACCGCTGCCAAGGCATTGAGTTTGACGCTGTGGCAGTGAACGAGGAAGGAATCCCATATTTCTTCAAGGGTCAGTAAAGTCAGAAAAGTACTGTTTATTTAGGACTGTGTTCTGGGCTCACTGTGTCCAAAAACATAAAACCAAGTGTGTAACTTTATGAACGTAATGGCCAGTGAAATGTATTTAAGAAATCTGTTATTTTCTGTTGTCCATCAGGTGACCATCTCTTCAAAGGCTTCCACGGCAAAGCTGAGTGGTCCAACGAGTCTTTTGCTGAGCTGGACGACCATCACCATTTGGGCCACTTGGACGCTGCTTTCCGTATGCACTTCGAGGACCAGCCCAACGAGCACGACCACATGTTCTTCTTTTTGGTTTGTGCTACTTTTGTTTCTGTTTTGTAGAAGACTGAACTATTATTTACACCTGGTTTGAATCTTTGTCTCGATGCAGGACAACAAAGTGTTCAGCTACTACCAGCACAAACTGGAGGTGGGCTTCCCTAAGAACATTTCTGAAGTCTTCCCTGGGATCCCGGAACACTTGGACGCTGCTGTGGAGTGCCCCAAACCCGAATGTGATGAAGACTCAGTCATTTTCTTCAAGGGTTAGTGCAACAAAATACCTCTACAGAAACATTCTGAACTGGAAAGCTTTGGTCCCGTTTGTTATCGTAGTATTTTTGTAGACTGACCTGGATGACTGCAAACACACACTCTTATTTGTTTAGTCTTCCTCTTATCATGAGTAAATACTTTCATCTTCAAAGTATATAATCAATCTGCCAATGTATTGCCCCCCCCCCCCACACACACACACACACACACACACACACACACACACTACATTCTCAGGAGTAAAAGCTGCTAGAGTTGTGCAAAAGTTGATTTGTCTAATATTTGTCTGTGTCCTACAAACGTAGCACAAGCTCTGAGTTTTATGCTGCTTCACTTACTCATAAAAGTTATTTTCTGGGATATTATTAATGGAAAGGAAAACCATAGACTATACCAAAAAAATAAAAGTAAAATTGAGCATGTAGAAGAAAAAATATCTGTGGCACACTGTGGAGTAAGTGACCTCCGACCACCACCAAACACACCTCCTCAATCACATTCGCACACCAGAGCTGTGGCACTGGAGGTCAATGAGGGTTAAATGTCCTGTCCAAGGACACATCGACAGAGGAGGGATTTGAAAAAACAACCTTCTGGTTTTAGGACGACCGCTCTACCAGCTGGGCCACTGCACCCCTGATAAATACATCAGGCAACTCTAGTCAATCAGGTAGTACAAATGTGACAGTTTAGTCAAATCAACACATCATCAGCATGACATCATCATAGGTTATCATCTGAAAACCCAGAAGGGCACTTCAGCAAATGGAAGAAAAAGGTTTTCTTCTGTATAAGTTGTTTAAGTCTGTCACATTCCTGGTCTGTTTGTAGTTCTAACCAGAGAAAGAATGCTGTAGCAGGTTTACTCAGATTAATGAAGCAGCTATTGTTCCCTAAAGGAGACGACATCTACCACTACAACGTCAGAACCAAGGCAGTAGATAAGAAAGAGTTCCAGTCCATGCCCAACTGCACGTCTGCCTTCCGCTTCATGGAGCACTACTACTGTTTCCACGGACGCATGTTCTCCAAGTTCGACCCCAAGACCGGAGAGGTGCACGGCAGATACCCCAAACCGGCCCGCTCCTACTTCATGAGGTGCTCCAAGTTCAGTAAGTGATTTAAAAAAGAAATAAACATATGCTTCCAAAATGTGAGGCTTGTTGGTCTTTATTTTTGAACACGTGCTGTGTCCAGGTGAAGACGAGGACCACGTGGAGCGAGAGCGCTGCAGCAGAGTTCATCTGGACGCCATCACCTCTGACGACGCTGGGAACATATACGCCTTCAGAGGTGAGCCCAGTTCAAGTTTAAAGCCTTACCCCGGGAGCATTTTGCACAAGGTTTGAGTCTTTTTGTTACAATTAGATTAGCAGATATAATCAGTCTAAAAATCAACCAAACAGATAATTGTGTGTCAAGAATAAGGCTGAAGCCAAAACATTTTGAAAACATGTTTTTTATTTCTATTTTAAGAGTTCAAGTGAGAAATCTGGTGTGCATTACTATTTTACCAGATTAATTATTAGATTTACTAGATAACTTTTTTGTTAACTAGTATTTCATTGTAAGATATTATATTCATATAATATACATAATAAGACAAATGAAAAAACTCACCTATGAGCTGCAGGTTTACAGCAGCATTGAACGATGGATATGTCATAACGCACCTTGATCACAGAACAAGACCAGAAAACGCTGATCATGTTACCTGCTTCTTTGTTTGAAGTGAAATGAGCACAGTCTAAATGTGGTTTTATATTTTCATAAGACAGAGCTATCTATAGATTGTTGCCATAAAGGCTTCTATATTTTAGGAGGCCAAGCTTTCTATAGACTGATGCTTTGAACAAAACAAGATGATTAAAGATGTTTTTTCTATTCCTATAACAGCTTCTAAATTGCAGACAGTCATGAGATGTGTTTGTTCATATTACATTTGACTTCCTATTGTTGTTGTTGTCACTAAAGCAGCACTTTCTTCTCACAGACCACCACTACATCTTTAAAAGTGAAGGCAATGACACTCTGAAGGTCGACACCATCGATAACGCCTTCAAGGAGCTGCACAGCGATGTGGACGCCGTCTTCTCCTACGACAACCACCTGTACATGATCAAGGTAAACGCACACACACACCTTCGACAGAGCCACAGTCTATAGAGCTTCTCCAAAACAAAACTCTGCTGTCCCCCTCCACAAGGACGATCACCTGTTCGTGTACAGAGTTGGAGAGCCCCACACCCACCTGGACGGTTACCCCAAGCCTGTGAAGGAGGAGCTCGGCATCGAGGGCCACATTGATGCTGCGTTTGTTTGTGAGGATCACCACATCGTACACATCATCAAAGGTAACAATACTTTACCAGAGTTTATTGTCGAAGGGATTATAGTATTTAGTTTTGCACACATTCCATAAAACTTTAAGTGCCACCAGGGTAACAGATAGTCTCAGATAGTCAGATCTCAGATAGTATTAGTCCTGACATGTCTCTTGAAAATGCTTCCATTTCTCCGTAC
>JALDNG010000009.1:352500-362500 GCA_024349245.1 Neodontobutis hainanensis
TCTCCCTCCCTTCTCTCTGCTCTCCGCCCAGCTCTAACCTTCCTCCTCTCCTCTCGTGTCCCGGCACTGTGCTGCTGTGGAGCTGTCAGTCCCGGGGCCGGACCTGCCAAGCTGCTCGTCCCGCGGTCAGAGGGGAAGTGTGTGTGAGCGGTTTGCCCGACCTCCCTCCACTGAGCCGCGGACCCCCTCAACAGATTGAGGGTCCAGCTGGTCGCCACTGCCCCATGCTGAGGACACACATGCTGTACTCCACACACTCCCACTTCAGCCCCACGAACACAGACATGAACAAGCCCCTGTCCTGTACAGGCACTCGGACGTAGAGGAAAACCAAAGTTTATTATTAGATTGTTAAAAGACTTTAAACCCTCTTTGCTCTCTTAGGTCAAGCTTTGTTTAAAAGGTCTGTTCATAAAGCAAAGGAAAGATAGTAACACTGCACAGTTTTGTTCCTGGATGTGTGTGTCCTTAGTTCATAGTTTATTTTGCGTTAGGGTTAAAGTTTGAAATATAGACAAAAGAATCTGTGCAATAGACTGTGTTATACGCAACACCAGAGTCACAGTTGCTCCTTCTCAGTTTGTTCGCATGTGGCCCCACTCTCTTTGAAGGTTCTGAACTAAAAGGTAAATAAAAGTAATAAAAGTCCACAAACTTTGGCTTAAGACTTTTATTATGGTAGATGTAAGTGCTGTCACCTTTTTCAATAAGAGAGTGAAATATGGCTTTCTTAAAAATTTTTATATTTACCATAAAGAATATTACAAAGTTTAGACGTTTATAAAATACATTTTAGAATTAAAAAAGGGGGAAAGGACTGTAAGAGTTTGTTGACTTCATTGTGGTGATGGTGTTTTTGCAGGAACCAATTCAATTTTCACTCTGATTGTTCAATGACAAATGACAATGACAACAAACATTCAATGAAATGACACAGTGACAGTCGAGTAACTCTGGTTGAGTCAGATTTACCACAAAGGATTTTTTGGGAAATCAACTCAGATAAATAACTAAATTATAAAAGAACAGACAATACTAATTTAAACTTGGAATAGATCTGTGAAGCCACCCATTAAGAGAGTTGAATCACAGTTCAGCACTAATTAAAGTATTAAATGGCGTATTGCTGGCGCACTTATATCAGCTCTTTTGGTCTTTCATGACAGAAAAAGCTTAATCGTCATTGTTGGGACATGGTGCAAAATGCATTAATGAGGTCTTTTTATGATTTGAGATGTTAGAGCTTATATCTTGGAAAATTGAAGCGGTTAACAACCAAAGAGAAAATACAATTGTAGATTTGGTATGTATTTATAATTAGTTTAAATAAGATCCAAGAACATAAGCTTTTATGACAGCTGCTGAGTATGCACTGTTTCTACAGTTAATGGAAAAATACTTTTGTCCTCCGCTTATGGATAAGTATTTATACTCTGTTATTACACTTATTCCTTGTATAATAACAGTATAGTAAATACATAATCATATAGTTATTAATCTGTGATAAAACTATAGTCATGGAACCTTCTCACACTATAGAAATGTCTCACATCATAGAAAATGTCTCACATTATAGAAAATGTCTCACACTATAGAAAATGTCTCACATTATAGAAAATGTCTCACACTATAGAAAATGTCTCACATCATAGAAAATGTCTCACATTATAGAAAATGTCTCACACTATAGAAAATGTCTCACATCATAGAAAATGTCTCACATCATAGAAAATGTCTCACATCATAGAAAATGTCTCACATCATAGAAAATTTCTCACACTATAGAAAATTTCTCACACTATAGAAAATGTCTCACATCATAGAACATGTCTCACACTATAGAAAATGTCTCACACTATAGAAAATGTCTCACACTATAGAAAATGTCTCACATTATAGAAAATGTCTCACATTATAGAAAATGTCTCACATCATAGAAAATGTCTCACATTATAGAAAATGTCTCACATTATAGAAAATGTCTCACACTATAGAAAATGTCTCACACTATAGAAAATGTCTCACATTATAGAAAATGTCTCACGTTATAGAAAATGTCTCACACTATAGAAAATGTCTCACGTTATAGAAGATGTCTCACGTTATAGAAGATGTCTCATGTTATAGAAGATGTCTCACACTATAGAAGATGTCTCACGTTATAGAAGATGTCTCACACTATAGAAAATGTCTCACGTTATAGAAGATGTCTCACACTATAGAAGATGTCTCACGTTATAGAAGATGTCTCACGTTATAGAAGATGTCTCACACTATAGAAGATGTCTCACGTTATAGAAAATGTCTCACACTATAGAACATGTCTCACGTTATAGAAGATGTCTCACGTTATAGAAGATGTCTCACGTTATAGAAGATGTCTCACGTTATAGAAGATGTCTCATGTTATAGAAGATGTCTCACACTATAGAAGATGTCTCACACTATAGAAGATGTCTCATGTTATAGAAGATGTCTCACATTATAGAAGATGTCTCACGTTATAGAAGATGTCTCACGTTATAGAAGATGTCTCACGTTATAGAAGATGTCTCACGTTATAGAAGATGTCTCACACTATAGAAGATGTCTCACGTTATAGAAAATGTCTCACATTATAGAAGATGTCTCACGTTATAGAAGATGTCTCACGTTATAGAAGATGTCTCACGTTATAGAAGATGTCTCATGTTATAGAAGATGTCTCACACTATAGAAGATGTCTCACGTTATAGAAGATGTCTCACGTTATAGAAGATGTCTCACGTTATAGAAGATGTCTCACGTTGTAGAAGATGTCTCATGTTATAGAAGATGTCTCACGTTATAGAAGATGTCTCACGTTATAGAAGATGTCTCACGTTATAGAAGATGTCTCATGTTATAGAAGATGTCTCACACTATAGAAGATGTCTCACGTTATAGAAGATGTCTCACACTATAGAAGATGTCTCACGTTATAGAAGATGTCTCACACTATAGAAGATGTCTCACACTATAGAAGATGTCTCACACTATATAAGATGTCTCATGTTATAGAAGATGTCTCACACTATAGAAGATGTCTCACGTTATAGAAGATGTCTCACGTTATAGAAGATGTCTCACACTATAGAAGATGTCTCACACTATATAAGATGTCTCATGTTATAGAAGATGTCTCACACTATAGAAGATGTCTCACGTTATAGAAGATGTCTCACACTATAGAAGATGTCTCACGTTATAGAAGATGTCTCACGTTATAGAACATGTCTCACGTTATAGAAGATCACTGGGGACTGAGGGTTTTGACTGATTTCATGATGTAAGCCTCTTCAGTGATGAACAGGAGCCGTGTCAGTCTCATTAAGTTGTGGTGGAGCTAGACAGCCACCTCACCTACAACCATTTCTTATTCACTGTTCAAGCCCAGTTTGTCCTTGTGGAGTTGACTCCAGGTAACATTATCCCAGAGTTCATTAGCTACACTTACAGAAGGAGGCTTCCTGCGGGCCCCTAGGCTCTGGGGCAGAGGCCTCGAGGGGCCACAGGAGCCAGGCTGCACACTGTCGGTCCACAGTCTGTTCTCCAGTTGTGACAGCGAGCGCAGCCTTATGATGACAATTAGTGGCTGTTAGAGAGCACAGATGAACCGGGACAGGCGGGAGGGGGAGGGGCCGCTGGTGCGAGAAAAAAAAAAAAGAAAAAAAGCAGGACACAATTAACAAACATGGGAAAAATACCCACTAATGAGGACGGGGAGGGCTCAGGGGACGTGGGAGACAGAGGATTAGGAGAGGAGCTTGAACGACAGGGGACGGGACGAGGGAGGGTTACTTTGTGACAACGGCTCATGTGTGAGGTTAAATAAAGAGAGGACACACTGTGGGACAGAGGTGTGACTCCGACTGTGGCACAAAGACAACAGTGCACTTTGTTAAACAGAAACATGCAGCTGAAGGGACTGTTTGAGGTCAGAAGACAGACCAATACTGCGTCAACAAAACACAGAGGTCTCACACAGAAACAGAAAAGAAGTAACACCACATTCAATGTCAATCTCAGCACATTTCAACAAAACTCATCTCACAGACCAGTCTCCTTTAGAGTTGACAAAGTCTCTGTCTTCTGTTTCTAAACTAGACCTTCCAGAAAAAGCTTAATCGTCATTGTTGGGACATGGTGCAAAATGCATTAATGAGGTCTTTTTATGATTTGAGATGTTAGAGCTTATATCTTGGAAAATTGAAGCGGTTAACAACCAAAGAGAAAATACAATTGTAGATTTGGTATGTATTTATAATTAGTTTAAATAAGATCCAAGAACATAAGCTTTTATGACAGCTGCTGAGTATGCACTGTTTCTACAGTTAATGGAAAAATACTTTTGTCCTCCGCTTATGGATAAGTATTTATAATCTGTTATTACACTTATTCCTTGTATAATAACAGTATAGTAAATACATAATCACATAGTTATTAATCTGTGATAACACTATAGTCATGGCACCTTCTCACACTATAGAATATGTCTCACACTATAGAAGATGTCTCACATTATAGATAATGTCTCACACTATAGAAGATGTCTCACATTATAGAAAATGTCTTACATTATAGAAAATGTCTCACATCATAGAAAATGTCTCACATCATAGAAAATGTCTCACATTATAGAAAATGTCTCACACTATAGAAAATGTCTTACATTATAGAAAATGTCTCACATCATAGAAAATGTCTCACATCATAGAAAATGTCTCACACTATAGAAAATGTCTCACACTATAGAAAATGTCTCACACTATAGAAAATGTCTCACACTATAGAAAATGTCTCACACTATAGAAAATGTCTCACATTATAGAAAATGTCTTACATTATAGAAAATGTCTCACATCATAGAAAATGTCTCACACTATAGAAAATGTCTCACACTATAGAAAATGTCTCACACTATAGAAAATGTCTCACATTATAGAAAATGTCTTACATTATAGAAAATGTCTCACGTTATAGAAAATGTCTTACATTATAGAAAATGTCTCACGTTCTTTTTAACCTTTTAACCCCTTAATGCTATAATAACTTCTATGACTGAGAACCTGTCTAAAACAAGAACAGCAGCAGAACAAAGTCAAACATTCATTCATTCTTTTTCTTCCACTTATTCCTTTCACAGGTAACTGGAGCATATCCCAGCAGCTTTGGGCTTTAGTCGGGATTTATCTGGGACTTTGGGCAGTTACTTGCAAGGTTAACATTTAGCGACACTGACAGTCATGCACTAGGGACACTTTAGAGTTCCCGGTTGACCTGTACCCACATGTCTTTGGACCGTGGGAGGAAGTCAGAGTACTCGTCTCGCTGTGAGGCAGGAGTGAAACATTTTGTCCAAAACTTTGTACAGCTCCAGAGAACCCAATTGAAACAGCTATTAGTTCCATTACTTCCTGTTTCTACGACTGTCCAGAGGCACTTCTTTAAACCATCAGTTCTTTGCTGAAGTCCGCTGTTTAGTCTGGGTAACCCCTGTCACAGTCTTCGGTCCCTAAAATAGTTCTGATTTACTGCAGTGGCCCCTCACCACTTTCAGTTTGACACCAGTGCATCAGATCAAGTACTAGACAAGTGTCATTTCTATAAACTTTAACTGTAGAGAGTTAATCAAGTTTTCTACATTTTAGGGACTCACCTTTTAATCTGACAAGTTCTGCTCAGATTCAACACAATGAACTGAGTGAGTAGGCTACAGTTAAAGAAGAAAGAGCTGGAAAACACTTTTTCTCTCTGAAACCAGAAAAGCTAGCTTTGTTTTTCACACAAGGACAACATTTATCTTTTTGTTTCTAGGAATATTACTGCTTTTCACAAGAACCACGCATGCTTGTTTTGAGAAAACGTTACTGAAAACATTACTCAAGCAAAAACTATTCTCCTTTTTGCTTGAGTGAGCTTTTCTTTTGTCCAATCAACAGACGGCAGTGTTTAACCTCATCTTTTTGTCAGTACCTTGCATTTGGAGCCACAGACGAGGGGCAATGCTGATGGTTCATTTACTTTGACAATAGAAACCCGAATAAACCGTACTGTACTGAACCAACTCACTCAATGGAAAAGTGCCTAATTAGTGTTCACAGATGAATGAAAAGATCCATCCTTTACCTAAAGCACATCACATGGGAATATATCTCAGGGCTTTTAATGAATCATCCAGGAGAGGACACTGCAAACATTTTGGCCTGAGGTCATCCTCGGTGTCATTAAGTCTTAACCAGGTCCTTGTTTGTGGAAGAGAGGCTCGTTATTCTGAGTTAGAGCGTCCTCTGAGGAGCCTGCGCTGTCGTTATCTTAACTCACGAAAACAAGTTAATTACTGTTACGTTTAGGGACGACCTGGACTTTCTATACAAACGATACAGACATGATGTTTCCATTGGATTCAGAATGTTATTAAAGAAAATAACTTAATATAATATATATGTACTATCTTTACAGTAGTGTAAAGTCACACCAAAATAACACATGTAGTCTAATTTTCAAAAAAAGACAGAATGTGTTTACATGCACCTATCCCATTCAGGCACATTAGGGACAGGACGGCAGTGGCTCAGTGGTCAATGTGAAATTTTTGGCTCAGTGTGGACGGCGGTGGTTCTGGATGGTGCTGTGGCTTCTTTGCAGACCAAATTTGTGGATGAAACTGAAGATTATCAACAATGACCTTTGACCTTGTCCCTTTCACATAGATTTCTCCAGATTATTTTCTATTTTATGTTGAGTAACATTGTTCTGTTTTCCGTTGCCCCCCTTTTCTCTGTTGATGCTTCTCTTTTTTGTTTCTTTGTTAAAAGACATACTCAGCTTTGAAAATACACTTTATCTGCAGCTGTTACACTTCCTGGAACATTATGACAAGCTCGTGTTGACCAATGGAAGTGCTTTTTTATTAATGATGTGACTGGCCAATGTTTTCCATTCCTAAGTAACTTATTCAATCCCCTTTAATAAACAGTGGATGGCATCATAAAGCCTGATTTATTCACAAATGATTGCTTTAACAATAAGCTATTTGGGGTTTAAACCATTTTCCCTCAATTAGAAGAAAAAAATATTAGGTACAGTGTGTTTACGAAGCGGACAAAAGGAGTATGAGTTGAGACGGTTGAGTGTTTTTAGTGTTTCTAGAACTGTCCTGTTGCTCCACTGACCTAAAACAGAAACTGCCACAGCAGATTTCCCATGACCCATGTCTGCTCTGTATCTGAGCCATCATAACGCTATTGTCTCCGGATCCACAAAGCAAGGGTTAATAACAGGCCGAACTACAGACATGTCGATCACAAACAATAATAACAACAACAACAACTCACAAAGCCTTGAATCCCAAAAAGCTGTGACAATGATGCCATCCAGAGACGTACAAGTCGGCCATTGTTGGGGCTGACTCTCCGTATTGTGCCTGCAGACGACGTAGCCTGCAGCAGCTGGTGGGAGCTGGCGGAGGAACAGGGTAGATACAGAGTGATGCAAGCAGCATTACATCACAGCACTCCCCTCTCCTGCACCGGGACACGCTGCAGGAGTGAGCCCCCGGTTCATCTGAGGGCGCTGTTCAACTCTAATATTAACTTCTGTTTTTTATGTTTTTATTTATAGTTTGGAAACACTGAGAGCATAGGTTCTTCTGACCAAATACACTTTTCTTATTGGCTGACAGGTCTGCAAGGTTCACGGCCTGTGTGGTATTTCCTTTGAGTCTACATGTATGCAAGTTAAAAAAGATAGACTTTAGTTCAGCTCAAGTGTGTGTTTGGTCATTATGATCGAGGGCAGGCTTAGGTCAGGCTCTTAACATTTCATACACAAGTGAAAGAGCACTTATATTACATTGGTCCCTCTATGTTTTAACAGTGACATCAATGAACTTTGTTAACCACAAAAAAACTAAATAAGATTTCATTTTAACTTAAAACTTGAACAAGAAATAAATTAGTTTTTTCCACAGTGTTACTGAAGAAATTATTTAAATTTAAATTCAAAATAACTTGAATAATTAAAGCAGCTTTGCATAACTTTTAGCCAGTAGAGACTATCCAAGTGGCAAGTTTGGAATAAGCACCACTGACTAGACAGGAAGTCATTATTGGAAAATACAAAGCACAGAATTAATGTTTTTTATGCAGATGAGCTCACAGCAAGAAGGTTGTGAGTTAAAACCCCGGCCAACTCGAACATCCTCGGCCGACTCCATCCTTTCTTTTCCTCCCCGTGTTAATGTGGGTTATCTCCGGGTACTCCAGTTCCTCCCATCGTCCAAACACATGCATGTACAGGTTAATCAATAATTCTAAAGTGTCGCTAGTGAATGAATGTGAGAGTGAATGGTTGTCTGTCACTGTCTGTCTCTAAATGTTAGCCCTGCGACTAAATGGCCACTGTCCAGGGTGAACCCCGCCTAAGGCCCAAAGCTGCTGGGATAGGCTCCAGTCACCTAAACAGAAGAAAATGAATAAATGAAAAAAATGTTAAAAAACAAGATGATTATAAGGGGGTATTTTTATTAACCACAACGCAATTAAACTTGCTTAAAATGGTTGAGCACATAGTGACAGTAAGTGACCAATACAGATTAAAAATGTCACTAATTTGAAATACAGTGCAACTCTGTACCTTACATTACATACAATTAAATGCCCCCAAATTACACAATTATAAAGTAATGCCCCTCCTCATTATGTGTGTGGTAAATTGGATATAAAGTTGACTTAAGCGCTAGCTGCGGTAACAACATGCAAAAACAAACAGACAGACTCTTAACAGACAGCTCCTAATTGCTGATAAATGTCAGTGTGTGCAGTCGTCTTGTGCTAAATGAACTGCTGGGACTCGCTGCTCCTCATTAAACAAGACATATACGTGAACACAACAAACCGGTCAGCTCTCAGTTTGTGGCTCCTGGCTCCAGCCCTGACCTTTCTCCTGGGATCTGATCAAAGTGGGAAAGAGTTGTGTGCTCGGGCCTCTGCGTGTCTGCGTGCATATGTCAGTATGTGTGTATACGTTCTGTATTCATACGCTCGTGTTTGTGTGTGTGTGTGAGGCTGGTGTGTCCTGAGGGAAATTAGTTGTCTCTACCTCGCTCCGTCCCTCATGTTTTCTCTGTCCAGGCCCTCCCACTCCCATCGGGACACACTGCGCCGCGGCTAATTGCTAAATGCAGTAGGTGTCGGTTCACATTCTGGCAACAGTGTTAAAAGTGACTGGTAAAGCACTGTATACTGAGTAAACATATAAACAGAGAGGATTTTACAATGTAAGTCCAGAAAAGGTGGCCGTGAAGCGGAAACAAAATAACATATAAAAAAAACAAATGACCAAAACCAAAAACACAACAAAAATTCAGATAATCAATTGACAAAAACAAAATAAAACAGAAAATGAATGACAATTCAGACAAACTCAAACAAAAAAAATGCAGGAATTGTTTGCAGAAGGAATTCTTTCTGTTGATTGGAAAAGACATCTGTCACTCAAGATATCCAGGAAGTATGTATCTAACTTTATTTCTTAAACATGTGTTCTGTCTTCATTTTTAATCTAAGAAAATAATGAATTTCTATTAGCTAGCAAGGAGAAAGAGAAAAGCATTCAACACTACTTTGAGGAAGGATATATGTCGTGGTTTTGGATCTGCTGAGAACATACAGTATGATGGCATCTCTCAACAATATCCACAACAAGGACAGGACATGTTTGCACATTCATATACACACACAAATCTACCGCCGCAGCATTCTGTACTTCCTATAGATCTTGAGTGACAGACGTCTCGTCCAATCAGCAGTAAGAATTTTGTCTGTAAACCTTTTCTGGTTTGCCTGAATTGTCGTTAAGTTTTCTGATTCATTTTTTTTTTTTTTTGCACTTAACGGCCACCGAAGTTTACCCTCCTGTCCCTTCTGTTGTGTTTGTTTTATTTTTGCAGAACTTTTGGCTGTGTTGATATAAAGTGGAA
>JALDNG010000009.1:370000-375000 GCA_024349245.1 Neodontobutis hainanensis
TAAAATGACGACACACAACCTTTGAGACACCTCACGTTTTTAACACACACACAAACAAAAGCTCTGCCCCTCTGCCCTTGGCCGAGAGCACTGGGCGTGTTCCAGCAGATGGACAGGTTCATGGACCCACAGTCGGCCACCAGGGTGTGCTTCTCCGAACAAACACACAAACACAGAGATCCCAGGACACGTGGAACACTCTAAAGATGTGTGAAAATGGAAAAGGTTACTACAGTCAAATGTAAGCAGAAAGATGAGAAAGACCATTTGATGTAGATCTTCCATAATACTTCAAAACCCTAATGATGGTGAACAAAGCCAAAAAAGCAAAGGGTTGAAAGGTTTCATAAATGATTAACAATTACCATTAGAAGTTATTACTGAAAATGACATTAAAAATATGTATATATACATATATAAAACACTACTCATTGTCAAAGAACTGTGTTTGCTCTTTTTAAATCATAATGACAACAGATGACTCTGATAAAAAGTTTACATAGCCCAGTTCTTAATACGGTGTATTGCACCTTTAACGTCAATAACAGCTTGAAGTCTTTTGTGGTAGTTATTTTCTCAGATGGTACAGCTGCCCATTCTTTTTGGCAATAAGCCTTCAAATCCTGTAAATTCTTGGGCTGTCTTTCATAAACTGCACGTTTGAGATCTCAGAGTGGCTCAATGATACTGAGGTCATGAGACTGAGGCCAGACCAGAACCTTCACTTTCTGCTGCTGGAGCCAACGACAGGTCGACATGGCCTTGTGCTTTGGATCTTTGTCATGTTGGAACGTCCAAGTATGTCCCATGTGCAGCTTCCGGGCTGATGAGTGCAAATCTTTCTCCAGTATTTTCTGATAACATGCTACATTCATCTTTTCATGTGCCTTTGTAGCTCACACATCCCCAAAACATCAGCTCCACCTCCATGTTTTACCAGGACTGGTGTACCTTCATAAGCCTTGTTGACTCCTCTCCAAATGTAACGTTTATGATTGTGGCCAAAAAGTAAAATTTTGGTCTCATCACTCCAATTGACTTTGTTCCAGAAGTTTTAAGGCTTGTCTCTGTGCTGTTTGGCTTATTGTAAGTGGGATGCATTGTGCCGTAATGGCTTACTGCAACAAGCAGCCCATTTTTCTGCAAGTGCCTCCTTATTGTGCATCTTGAAACAGCCACACCGCTTTTTTTCAAAGTCCTGTATTTTAGCTGAAGTTATTTGTGGGTTTTTCTTTGAATTTTTTTGAAATTTCTTAGTTTGATTTCAACAAAATTCCTAATTTTCCACTTTTTTATTAGAGTTTGAACACTGCTGATTGGCATTCTCAATTCCTTGGATATTTTTTTATTTCACAGGTGAGGATGGTTTCCTTTAGCAGCCATTCAAACCTGTTTGTGTCTAACCATGAGTGAAAACAAGATTTGTGTGTTATCATTAATATTCTCTGAAAAATGGCCAAAATAAAAATCACAATTTCTGTCAAAGAATTTCTGCCAACTTATGATAACAACTGTAATACTATGTGGGGCCAAGGCAACAGAATGTCATTCTAGGTATTCGTTTCTGTTTTTCTTAATGACAATAAACTGTCTAAGTCTATTTGCAAGATGTAGTAAAGACATGTTGAGGCAAGAGAGCTTGTTGCCAAAACCATATTGGAATTACTTATTTATTATCATGCTATTACTGAATTGTTTCTAGTTTATAAAAAAGTTCAATCTCGGAATGCAATATCTTCATGAGAATTTCAGTAATGAGGCCTAAATGCTTTTTATCTGTGCAGACTGACTCAGAGGAACGAGGACAGTCTCTGTCCCGGTGACTGATGGGTGCAAACACAAGTCTGTTTGCCTTCCTCACTCCACTCTCTGCGTCTGGAGTCTATTTATGAGTTTACACAGCACTTCAGACTGATCGCACTCTCCCACTTTAATAATCTACCTGCAAACAATAAAAAAGCCTTGTTACACAAAGTTACATTTTACCGCGTTAAGCAGAAAGTATCACTGATGAATCGTAGAGCTTCGGAGCTGTTGTTTGACCTTTAAGTTTTGGGATATTAGAGATATTTTAAGTCCTGGGCCCCTCCTGATGTGGGCTGTGTGCACTCATGCAGCAGTAACAGTGAAAAACTAACCCGTCTGTAGAAACACAAAGGCGCCCCCCACTCACCCCTCCGTACCCCCCGGACTTCCCACATAGACGGTGCTGTCTGACAAGCCCGCCTGCCAAACAACTCAATTAAGCAGAAAGGGAGGCGAGGAAGAGGATCCCAAACAGAGACACGAGTGAAAGGACGGGACGAAAGAGAGGAGGGGACGAGAGGAGCCCGCGGCCCGGTAGCTGTCAGCCCTCATCCCGAAACAGAAACACCATCCACAAAAAAAAAAGACGACTGTGTGCGATGTGTTAACTAGAATTCCTCTTTTCCAAGGGCACGGAGGGTTCAGGGGGCAACCGAGGGGCCACGGGTTCATTACCACAGAAACACGTCCTCAAACGCACACATCCAGAGCCAAACAGGACAACTTTTGGGGAACTGAAATTGTAACTTTTACTTGTATCCACTGTATGATGTTTTAAATCACACATTCTTCCACTTTTGGCCTTTAAAACAACAATATACTATTCAACTATGTGGGTATTTATTGATTTTACTAATAAGGAGTGTTAATACGTTGCCAGTGCAATGAACTGTCCTGTACCAAACCAGCAATACCCAACTGTAAATCAAATGAAACTAAAAGCAGCATTAACCAAACTAATGCTGCTTATTATTGCTTTCTGTGTCAGGGTCACCTACGTTTAACCTATACAAGTTTCCTCGTTAGCAGTAAATGTGATAAGTATGGTACCAATTAGCCTTAAAGCAACTAAAGGCTGTTATAATTCATAAAAGGCTGTTGAAACAGGTTTCTTTCGAATGACAATGGTTTAAAATAACATTTTATTCAACCAAATTTGTGGTTAACATTCTCAGCTGCTCTAGAGATTTAACTGTTCACACATGAGGTTTAGTCTCAGAACATGTCTCCACTGTTCACACTGCACACCTGGAAACAGGAGACTAACGGCCTGTAGGGGGCAGTATTCATGTTGTTTTTTTGTTTTTTTTTTGTTTTATTTCAAACTACCCAGCGGATGTACTTGAGTAGAACTTGGGACTATTCCCAAAAACAACTCCTGTAGAGAAACCAACATAGAAAAGTGCCTCAAAGACCAACCAATACAAACAGATTTAAATGTAGACAATGTGCTTTTTTTTTATATAGAGAAAGACTTGTGTTCTGTTCACTATTGTTCTCCCTCTCTCGCATTGTTTTCTGTCTGTGTGCACATAAAAAAAAGATCTCCAGAAACAATAACATTGTTATTACACACAACATGTAAATTACAGATGATAAAGGACTTTACTGTCATAACGTGGTCTTAGTGGTCACCAGAGTTCATTAATCTGTTAAAACATTAACGATACAGTGGTTCATCAAATGTTTAGGCTAAACATTACCCTAAACCTGTTCTGGACCAGGTTTGAACCAGGTCCAGGCTAAACTCCCTTGATACATTTCCTGGTGATTAGGTCTGACTCATGATGAACCATAAATGAACAAAATGAGCCAGACTTATCAAAAGAAGACACATAGACCATTGTTTTCCCGCTGAGTTTTGATCTTGTTTACTCAAATAAATGATCCTGAAATGGATTTGTTGCTCGAATGGATTGCTTGGTCAAAATGTAAATTGAATATAGAACATTATTATCCCATGTTTCACACATATGATTTAGTCTCCAGGTATCAACATGTGCCTCGTGAGTTTTGGAGTCCTGTCAGCTGCAGTCTGTTGCAGAAGCCCCTGCTGGTGCGAGCTCACAGTTTACTGACACCGCTGACACCTGCGTTATTACCATCCAAATGAGCCTTTGAGTTTGAAATGAGGCTTTTTTACGCAGCACAGCCATGATTTGCAAAACTTTGGAGATGATGTGACCACACAGCCTTTGGGAGCACGGATTGGGGTAATGAGTCTCCGGCTGATGGTGGCTTGTAAACTTGTAAGTAGGGCCGCGGTGTGAATGGGACGGAGGGCTGGAATGGGTGGGAGCAAACACGATGCTTAATGAGCGGGCCGGGCAGCTCAGCAGTAACCCTGTTGTATTGGCTCTGTTTGAGAAAAGAAGGGGGCAAAAAGGAGGATCGGGGAATTCCAGGGTGGGACAGCACAGGAGGGCACGATGTTATTTAGGGAGGGATTGTATAAAAGCTGGGTTAAGAAAGTAAATGGGGGTCCTGACCAGACCCTGCGCTCAGCTCATTGTGAAAGAGAAATTTATGTCTCAGGACTTCCTAAGCCAAGGACTCCCCACGTTGACTGGTTAAGTGCCATGAAACGGAGCGACAAAAGGCTCGAGACAAACAGCACTCGGGGCTGAGAGGCGGCAGCATGGGGACAGTGGGACACAATGTGGGAGACACATGTTGTAAAGTCAGTTTCAGCCCCGACAACAGCCAGGGCCTCATGCAATCCAGTTAAAACCAATGAGATTCACCAGTGACTTGTAAATGTTGTGTTGAACCTTTGGGCTTCAGGGAACATTAAGTTGTGTTCACTTTTCTCTGAGGCTAATTTCATCAAGGGTTACACAGTAAAACTATGCTGTGTACAGTGAGTGAGGTAAAATAGAAATATGGAAAAATGTAATGTATCAAGAATGTCTGCTAAAACCTGGTTCTATAGCTACCATTAGTGTTTATGTCATTAACTGTCTCCTTCAAACACTGACCTCCGTGAGTCTGGACCTGGTCTAAGACTGGACTAACTCTGTCTCCTTCAAACACTGACCTCCATGAGTCTGGACCTGGTCTAAGACTGGACTAACTCTGTCTCCTTCAAACACTGACCTTCAAGAGTCTGGACCTGGTCTAAGACTGGACTAACTCTGTCTCCTTCAAACACTGACCTTCAAGAATCTGGACCTGGTCTAAGACTGGACTAACTC